>JACEIK010003246.1:15923-74174 GCA_018107945.1 Datura stramonium | reverse complement strand
TATAAATTCACATTTTAACTACAAATCACATGAGAATGCACACATAACGATAGATAAACAAGACGAAATGAAGCATTTGAGTATCACTTGGGCATGCAATCCTGCGCAAGATCAAGAGCCATAGGTTGAGGTGTCCTAGGGAGTCTTAAAGCTGCATTAGGTAGAGTCTTTTTCATGGGTGTGAAGTGTGCCACATCTATGACGAAGAGGCTACTAGACATTTAGGAAATGTTCCCTTCCTTCATGATCTATGTCGTGCATTGAGAAGTCTTTCCATCCTTCTAATTCGTGCTATTCACATTTGAATAAATCAAGCCTCCACGCCGAGTGAACATCTGAAGGAATGGCAATGGAAATGATCATAAGGGAGACAATAGTGATGGGCATCGGCCAGCCCCACCGGTTCATGAGGAGCCCGCACCAAAGCCAGCTTCCCATGTTGAGTTTAGCGAAGCAATTCAGATGCTGGCGTAAGCCATGGCTACCCAGGTTCATCATCAGATAGTGGCGCAATACCCTCAGAATAGGAATGTGAGGGCAGCAAGGGTAAGAGATTTCTTGAGGATGAACCCTCTTGAGTTCACAGGTTCTAAGGTGGACGAGGATCCACACGAGTTTATCAAGGAGATCTTGAAGGTCACCCAGGTTAAGGGGGTGGCAGGTGGGGAGTGTGTTGATTTTGCTACCTGTAAGCATAAGGGGGTCACCCACATATGGTACAAGCAATGGAGAGACAGTAGGGCAGCAGGAGCAGGCCCTATCAGTTGGGATGAGTTCCACATGGCCTTCCTTGACAGGTTTTTCCATTGGGAGATGAGGGAGTTGAAGGCAACAGAGTTTATCAACCTCAGACAGGGAAAGATGACAGTGTTAAAGTATTCACTTGAGTTCACTCGCTTGTCAAAGTATGCCTCAGAGTTTGTGGTGGACTAGAGGGCGCGAGTGAGCAGATTCGTGCACGAAGTAGCCGAGTGTCTTGATAAAGACTACGGGACAGCTATGCTTCACCAGGATATGGATTATCCCAAAATAGTACTTTATGCCCAGCAGAGTGAGGCAACCTACATGAGGGATAGAGAGGCGAAAAGCGCCAGGACTGATAGCAACAGGTTCTCTCAGTCGAGGTCAGGAGGTGGGCCTCACCAGCAGTCTCAGCACAGGTCTATAGCATTAGCAACATCCTTAGCTAGTACCACGTCCTGGCCTAGATATGATTAAAGGAGTAGGGCCTCAGGTTCGAGGGGTCAGAGTAGCTTGCGCACAGAGCGTACATTCCCATCTTGTGTTAGTTGTGACAAGAATCACCCAGGGAGGTGTTTGGTGGGCTCAGATGCTTGTTTCGGGTGTGGTAGACCCATGCACAGCCTCATGGATTGCCCCATAGCCAGGTCAGGGGGTGGTGGAGCCCGTACCCCAGCCGCTCATTCAGCAGCCCCAGTGGCACATCCTTCTCCACATGTTGCTTCGACTAGTCCAACTGGCGACCAGTGCCAGAACCACTTTTAAACACTTTTCTCTCTACAGGAGCAGGAGACCACTACCGATGTGGTTACGGGTATGTTGCGAGTCATTCATATTGATTCTTACGCTTTGTTAGATTTGGGAGCTACATTTTCTTTTGTGACGCCCTACATAGCTAGTAGCTTTGGAGTTAGTCCTGAAATTTTGTCAGAACTGTTCTCTGTGTCTACTCCGGCTGGTGATTTAGTTGTAGCTAGGCGGGTATATAGAGGTTTCCCCATTACAATATTAGAATTAGCTATGACTGATTTTAATATTATTCTGGGCATGGATTGGTTTTTTGCATATTATGCTTCTGTTAACTATAGAACCCCAGCGGTGGAGTTCTATTTTTCAAGTGAACTAGCTTTAGAATGGAGGGGTAGTTCAGCGGTACCTGTAGGTCGCTTTATCTCTTATATAAACAACAAGAAAATGGTTCCTAAGGGTTGTATTTACCATCTGGTTAGTGGTAAGGATGCCACGTTTAAGACCCCGACCATTCAGTCAATCCCCGTGGCATGTGAGTATCCTGGGGTATTTCTAGATGACCTACCAGGTGTTCCTCTAGAGAGGGAGATCTATTTTGGGATTGATCTTTTACCCGACACTCAACCCATATCGATTCCTCCCTATAGAATGGCTCCAGCCGAGCTAAAAGAGTTAAAGGAACAGTTGAAGGACTTGTTGGATAAGGGTTTCATTAGACCGAGTCAGTCTCCATAGGGAGCACTAGTGTTGTTCGTCCAGAAGAAAGATGGTTCTCTTTGGATATGCATTGCCTATAGGCAGTTGAACAAGGTCACCGTAAAAAATATATACCCTTTATCAAGAATTGATGACCTATTTGATCAGCTTCAGGGTGCCAAATATTTCTCCAAGATAGATCTCAGGTCTGGGTGTCACCCGCTCAGGGTTCGGTAGAGCGACATCCCAAAAATAGCTTTTAGGACTCGGATGGCCATTTTGAATTCGTTGTTATGTAATTTGGACTAACCAATGCCCCTGCAACTTTTATGGACCTAATGAATAGGGTATTCAAGGCATATCTGGACATGTTCCTAATTGTGTTCATTGACAACATATTGATATACTCCAGGAGCAAGGAGGAGCATGACACACACCTGAGAGTAGTACTCCAAACCCTCAAGGATAGCAAACTATACGCCAAATTCAGAAAATGCCAATTCTTGTTTAATTCAGTTGCATTTTTGGGACACGTAGTGTAAGGAAAAGGTATAAAGGTGGACTCCCAGAAAATAGAAGCGGTAAAGAACTATCCCAGACTGATAAACCCTTCGGAGATCATGAGCTTCCTAGGCTTGGCAGGTTACTACCGAAGATTTTTTGAGGGTTTTTCATCCAGTTCAACGCCATTAGCTAGATTGACCCAAGAAAAGATAAAGTTCCAGTGGTCGGAGGCTTGTGAGAAAAGCTTCGAAGAATTGAAGACCCGACTCATCTCAGCACTGATATTGACCCTACCTGAGGGTACTGATGGATTCATAGTATATTTTGATGCTTCCACGGGTGGACTGGTGTTTGTATTGATGTAGCATGGGAAGGTCGTAGCATATGCCTCTAGACAGCTGAAAATTAATGAGAGGAATTACCCAACCCATGACCTTGAGTTGGCCGCAGTGGTAGTTTCTTTGAACATGTGGCGACACTACTTGTATGGGGTTCATGTAGATGTATTCATGGACCACAAGAGCTTGCAATATGTGTTCATGCTGAAGGATCTCAATCTTCGGCAAATGAGGTGGTTGGAGCTACTTAAGGACTATGACATGAGTGTCCTTTACCACACAGGTAAGGCCAATGTGGTAGCGGATGCACTTAGTAGACTCTCTATGGAGAGTGTGTCGTATGTGAGTGAAGGCAAGAAGGAGCTAGTGAAAGAGGTGCATCAACTTACTCAGTTGGGAGTTAGGTCGGTTGACTCGATTGATGGTGGTGTGGTTTTTTAGAACAGATCAGAATTATCCTTTGTAACTTAGGTGAAAGCTAAGCAAGATTAAGATCCAATATTGTTAAAGTTGAAAGAAGCTATTCAAAATCAAGAAGTAGAGGTCTTCTCCAATGGGGGAGATGTTGTGCTTCGGTATCAGGGTCGTCTATATGTTCCCGACATGGGTGATTTGAGGATTCAGATGTTTCATGAGGCTCATGGATCCAGATATTCTATCCATCCATGTGCCACAAAGATGTATCATGACTTGCGGGAAATTTATTTGTGGAATGGCATCAAGAGGGATATTGCAGAATTTGTAGCCAAGTGTCCAAATTTCCAGCAAGTGAAAGTTGAGCATCAGAGACCGGGAGGTGTACTCCAAGATATCAGCATTCCTACTTGGAAGTGGGAAGATATCAAGATGGACTTTATAACAAGTTTGCCCCGCACTCGGAGATAGTATGACACCATTTGGGTTGTTGTGGATAGGTTAACCAAGGCTGCTCATTTTCTACAGATCAAAACCACTGATTTAGCGGAGGATTATGCCAAGTTATACATTTGGGAGTTTGTTAGGTTTCATGGAGTGAAATTTTCCATCATAGCAGATAGAGGTACTCAGTTCACCTCTCAGTTATGGAGATCTTTTCAAAAGGGACTTGGTACTCAAGTTAAGCTTAGCACGACATTTCATCCGCAAATAGATGGTTAGGTAGAACATACTATCCATACCCTTGAGGATATGTTGAGAGCTTGCGTTATTGATTTCAAGGGTAGTTGGGATGATCATATGCCTCTTATTGAGTTTGTCGCCAACAACAACTACCAATCCAGTATCTGAATGGCACCGTTCGAGGCTCTTTACGGACGGAGGTGTAGGTCGCCCATCGGATGGTTTGAGGTTGATGAGGTAGCTATTATAGGGCCAGACTCGGATCACGAAGCTATGGTGAAGGTTCAATTTATAGGGGATAGGCTGAAAACTACTCAGAGTCATTAAAAGTCATATGCAGATGTGAGAAGAAGAGATTTTGAGTTTGAGGTTGATGATTGGGTATTTCTAAAGGTGTATCCCATGAAGGGTGTCATGCAATTCGAAAAGAATAGGAAACTCAATCCCCGATATATTGGTCCCTACCGGGTTATGAGAAGAGTTGGTAAGGTAGCTTACGAGTTGGACTTGCCATCAGAGTTATCTTCAGTTCACCCCCTGTTTCATGTGTCGCTCTTGAAAAAGTTCTTGGGTGACCCATCTTTAGTTGTCTCGATGGAAAGCGTTGGTGTGGGAGATACCCTCAGTTATGAGGAAATTTTAGTTGCAATATTGGATCGCCAGGTTCGGAAGATGAGGAACAAAGAAGTAGCTTCAGTGAAGGTGTTATCGAGAAACCAGCATGTTGTGTGAGCTACGTGGGAAGCCAAAGCGGATATGATAGCTAAATGCCCTCATTTGTTCCCTACCGACTCAGTTTCAGCTTAAGGTATCAGTTTCTTCTCTTAAACCTCAAATCAGTTTTCTTGTTCAATCCATGTGTAAAGTATATTTTATGATATGGTAAATGTATGTGGTGTCCTAATTCAATTCAGTGATGTAGTTCTTTTCGGAGGTAGTAAATCCGTTAGTTTTCATCTTAAATGATAAGTATTTGTATATGGTGATAGCTTGTTTCTGAGTTTTCTGCATGTTTCTAACATTCGAGGATGAATGTTCTCAAGGGGGAGAAATTGTTATACCCCGAAAACCCAAGGATAAGACCCGGGAGTCAAAATAAATAAAAACTAAAAATTCTCACCAACCTCTGGATGACCTGTAAGGTTGGTTGTGAGGAGTGACCACGAGTCATGAGGTGACTCGTGGTTGGCGAGGTTGACAGGTTTAGGTTGAGGAGGCCACGGGCATGACCACGAGTTGTGGTCAGACCTCACCACTCGTGAGGTCCCCCGTTGTCTGCCTTAGATGTTTGGCAAGGTTGGGAAGGGCAGTGAAGCCCACGGATGGTGACCACATGTTGTGGTCAGACCTCACGACTCGTGAGGTGACCCGTGGGTTGGAGTGTATGGTTGTTCAAGGTTTTGGGCAGTGAGCATGAAGGATCCTGGTCACGAGTCGTGCCCCTTGGCAACGACTCATGAGATCCCTCGTGGGCACTGACAACCAGAAATTTCTGCATTTTTAGTAAGGGTGTTTTCATAATTCTTAAACTCGTAAGGCCTAAAGTACGTCGCTTTAAGGTTTGATGGGGTCTTTTAAGGGGGTTAAGTTCATTTCAATCCTCATTTCAATCCCCCTTATCTATGGTTGTGATTACTAAATTCTTATGGGTCTTAATCCAATTGCATGATTCTTCCAAAATTGATATGAATACGTTATAGCATGTCTAAATTATGGGTTCGAGTTATTGGGCTATTTTTACTTGTTTTGCTTAATGTTTTGTTGATCTAATGTTTAAAAATATTAAATGCCCAATCATGAGGTTTTCTATTGAAGTTCATAGTTATGGTGATCCTTCAAGCATGATATGAATTTTCGAGTCTTAAGCATGTTCTCAATTACTCATATTAATATGACTATGTTTTCTATAAATTCAAGTATTTCAAGTATGTATGAATAATGGGCAATGCCCGTATGTTGATTATGATTTTGGCCGACCCACAGGCCTGATTTCATGGTTAGTCTTACGAGTTCTCAAGCATATTATGATTATCACAATTTAACTATCCAGGTATGTCATTTATGAATTTCTATGAGCACATTGCATGTTTTGGGAGTAGTACTTAACACCGAGTAGGTGCGGGGCCCAAGTTATGCCCCAAAGCTCAGAACTACGTGTCACCGTAGGTTATGTTTGGAACCTCCTCAGTGATTTTCATCTATGCCCTACAGGGTCTTCATGAGTGATATCACGCCTTTCATGGTTCTACGCTTGGGAAGGTATGAACGACCTCCCCACTAGGTTTACAAGTCGGGCTCCATGTGTGCTCATATGGGGCATGTCGGTTATAGAAATCTCCCACTGTTCCTCATTATTTTCATGCATGTTATGATTATGTCTTTTTGGCTCAAGTCATGTTTTATGAAGTACATTTTCTCATGCTACAATTATGGCAGGTTTACGAATGTTTTAGAAAACCTTTAGCCTTATGGTATACTTATGATTTCAGTGTTTACGATCATGATGACCTACTCTTATGAATCTTATATTTTTAAATGTTGTTTTACATATCTTGAAAACTCGGTACATTCCAAGTACTTTCCCGCATAGTTTCTATGTTGTATCATTTTATGATATAGGACCTGGTTCTCAGGTTCAGCCTCGATCTTAGCTTGCTCCCGGCTTTCGCTCTCATTCTTTATTGGTGAGTCCTCATGTTTCGAGGGCCTTATGTTCAGATTCTAGCTTGTTCCAGTTTCAGTACATAGGGTTAGTTGGGTTATTGTCCCATCAACTCATTACTAGAGGCTTTTCAAACTAAATGTAGAATTCAGTTGTTATGTGTGAATCATGTATCGTCGTATTTTCTATTTCATGTCATGATGTCCTCTATATAATGTTATCATGTTAAGTCTTCCGCTTTATGTAAATGGCTTAGATGTATGCTCATGCTATGGGTCGACTTGGGGATCCTTGTCCTGTTTTTATGATCCAGTTGTACACTCGGGTCGTGACATGATTATAGCTATTACTTATATAACCTCCACCACGACCTTGTCATCCCCCAAAAGGTACGAATTCCAGGTTATGTTGACAACTTGAGTAAGAATGGCCTTCCCAACACACCTCATAGGATGGTGGTGGAGTCTGGACCTAATGGACCTGCTAAACCTGACTTTCTACTTGTGTGGTCACAAACTTGCTAATCACATTCACTAGCTAACTTATATCTACTTCGATTGCTGCAACACCATCTATTGAGCATTACAGACACCTTAGCTTCTATGAATCCTCTACCTGAATCTTGATAATCTTGACTCCCTACTGACATGAGGTTCAAAAGAGCTTCAATTTCATCATAACTCTTGGAAAAGATTTGTCCCTGTGAAGTTGCATCAAGCAAGATTTTGGACTCTAGCGTCAGCCCTTCTATAAAGTTGTGACTGATAATCTCCTTCAGTTGCATATGGTGTGGGAAATCTCTCAAGTAGCCCATGTATCATTCCCATGCTTGAACAAAGGTCTCACCATCTCTTTGCACAAAACCAGAGATCTTTTCTCTCAACTCTTTCATCTTCCTTGAAGAGAAGAACCTATTGATGAACTAGTTGCAAAGAACCTCCCAAGTTGTGATGGAACCTGTTAGCTCATTTTGAAGCTCCTCCATGGCCTCACCAATTAACGAGAATGGAAATAATGTGATCTTTACATACTCATCTGACAAATTCTAATACTAAAAGTTCCCACTCTGCTCCACGAACGTTAGCAGATGCCTGTGGGAATCCACAGGCGGCTTGCCATGATATCGGAAAGTGTTTTGGACCAACCACACAGTCCTTGCCTTCAACTTAAAGTTCCCGGTGATTGCTAGCTTAACAATCATATTAGAAGCGTTCGTTATGTTTGGTCTACAAAAAATCAACACTGGGACCCTTTCCCGGTTGTTGCCCTATGCCAGCTCGTCATTTTTCATGATTCAACTTCATAAGGTTCTCACAATTTTCGGATCAAGAGAAGACTAAAGTTATTGTTGACTTCTCGTATTTGTCCTCACAAACCCAACACTGTTAACCTCACAAACAAACAAACAAAAACGTAAAATACAAAATAGTAGAATAAAAATCCTAACCTACAAATGATCAATCAATCTTCAAGTCCCGGGCGACGTCACCAAAAACTTGATGTGGCCCAAGCACACGTGGTCATCAAGCAATATAGGATTAGAAGTCCTGATTATCAATCTCCCATAGACTTGTCAGGTCAATCGTTATATGGTTATTAAATTATTTTGCTATTCTAACAAAATAGGTGAATAGAGAATGGTTGAAATAATTAAACTGTAAAAACTTTAAATACAAAATTAATTAAAAATAAGATTGTTGCAACTTGTTTGTACTTCAAATAATGATGAAAATCTAGAGAATTGGCACTTTGATATCAAGGTAAGTTTTCATGATGTGATTCCGCTAGATTGATTCCCTCTAAGGTTTGTAGTTACAAGTTACTATCCTATTTCTTGCCACTCTCTCGAGCATCTAAGAACTATCTCATGAACCCTAATTCTTATATCCCTATGGTCACTGGAAAAATATGAAACGACGGTGATGCCTACTTGTATTTCAACTAAAAAGGGTTGAAGGGTATATCTCTATCTTCAACAAAAACTTCTAACCTTTATCCAATGGGCCAAAGGATCTTCGAATTCCTGTTTTATATTTACTTCTAACCTTTTCGGTTCCCTTTCCAAAGTTCAACCAAAATCCAATAGATTTACTCACAAGTTGATCAATCTAGTGAATAAGCAATTAAAACAAGTAAATATAAAATCCTTTATTAATAATCAATACTAGAAATCAACATTCTTCCAAACTTCAATCATCAACTATGACCAAAACTCAAAAATGGGCATTTAGCCAATTATGGACAAGCGAAAAAACATATATAACATCATCATTCTCAGTCAAACAAGAAAGAAAAGAAGAAACCTAAGCAGTACTTGTCTCTCCTCCCAAAGTTGCATTTACAACCTCCAAAGTAAAGAACCATATGATAATCGATATGCTAAAAATGCCCTAGATGTTATATATATGGGTTAGCCTTCAAATGGTGCTTTTTCCCTCAAGTAAATGTCTTAAAGATCAGAAAAATATCGTTCAGTAAGATCTTGTGCACTGCCCCATGTATAGCACTATAGAATTAGTCAAATTTCCTCCGAAGATTGGCTCCGGGTGCCCCCCTCTGACCACAGCACCAACGATATAGCCAAATTTCTACACTTCTAAAGCTTCTCGCACCCCATTCTCACCATAGCACCGGAATGCTAGGAAAATTTCCTATGTATGGAATACTTTTGGAGCTCCACGCCATCCATCTCGCCAAGGTGTTAGTCAATTTCTCGTCTTACAAGATGAGGTACCTGGCACCCCCCACTATCCATAGCACCAACTTTGGTGCATTTTCTCTGAGACACAAGTGTTGGGTGCGCCGCGCCATGCCATGCCAGCCATAGCCCTAGGCCGACTTTCACAAACTCTTCTTCTTCACACCATGAGTCATTTTTGGGTCCTTTTTCTTCTGTTTCCTGCTTAAAACATCTAGAAACATTCATTAGCTCACAAGACACATGAAAAAATGAATTCACAAACTTCATAAGGATTATGAACTCAACACAAGGCTAAATATGGATAAAAACATTGCAAATGGGCATAAGAATATGTCCAACATCACCACCGCACACTTAAACCATAGTTCGTCCACGAACAATCCTAAACTCTATGCAAAAACTCATATTTTCTCATCACTTACCACCTCAATGAATCCATACTCAAATAAATAGCAAAGAGCATATGATTAAGTGGTTCATCAACTTCTATAAATTCAAATTAAGTACATGCAGAGTTATCACATTCAAGAATAGACAACTTTTATAACCGACTCACTAATCAAAATAGGGCCAACGTGTTTAAATACAAAACATGAAACATATAGTACACCGACTTAGAATATTATGCCCCTCACTTTTAGTAATGTTCCTCTCTCAATTTATCAATGCAAAGCACGGAATATAATAAATAAGGCACACTCACATTTGAAAAAGATGTATCACACATATGCAACATACCATAAGCTTGCCCTTTATGTACACTTAGACCACTTAGCTATTTCAACAGATTAAGATCATAAGTAGTTTTCTTTGTTGTAATTTCAACTAAGGGATGGGTAGGATTTATTTTTCTTTTATACTGACTACCAATCTTATGCATTTTAAAGACATTTTTCTATCTATCAAGTACACCACTTTTTTTCTTATTGTTCACCCTTCACTTTACTCACTCTTTTTTTCTTTCTTTTCATGCCCCTTTATTCACTACTTGACTACTATTCTTGTGCTTAAAGAATCACTTAGAATTTTCATTCTTAAAACTCTTTATTTCATTTTCCTAGTAGCAAATAGACAACATATTTTATGGGCACCCCTTCTTCCTATTTTTCTTTTCTTACTTCCACACACTTTTCATTCTTTCTCTTCCCTTATCCTTCATGCCTTGGTAGACCTTCACGTTCAAGTCTCAAAGTGTCTATGAATTCTTTGGATCACCAATTCTATCGGTCTCACAACTAAAGGGAATAAGCTACTTTTGTGGCTAAGAAAAGAATAAGACTTAAGGCTCAAGGGGGTTAACTAGAGAAGATGTTGAATAAAGGTAAGAAAAACATGGGAAAATATGGCTTTCTCAAAGAAATGTATTAATCATATCTTAACTCTTTAACAACTACATATCCAATCATACACTAAGGCAAGTTCTAGATGCACAATATGTACAAAACAAAATAAGTAATCTCACCTCACATGTAATTAAGACTCTAGTCAGTTTCTTATAGCTACACAATCATACAATCACATTGAATAACATTTTTCATTATTAAGCCCTATAAGTGTATTGAGTCGAATTAAAGAACTATGTGTGTCTTTCATGGAATTCTCACTTACGATGACTACTTCATTGACTCTAGCTTAGCGTCTAAGTAGAACATCAAAGAGCACACAAATGACTTATGTCTGACTCCAATAAAAAATTTAAAAATCGTGACTAAACTCCCTTAATACATCAGTCATCATCTATCATAGAGAAGGGTCACCACTCTATGACTACGACGACTCCTAACAAAATGAAAATAAAAAAATTACCCAATTCAAAAGTCTCCCATTCGGAAAAGAACTGAGGCCATAAGAAAAATTGAAATGTAAATGAGATATTCCATTTTCAAAAGATTTTCACACAAAACTTGATGGCGTACTCACCCTTAACTGACAAAATTTAGACTCTAAAATAAAACTAACAAACTCTAACAATCTCAACTACCATAGACAAATAGAATATCTAACATAACAAGACATCTAAGTCAACAATCATCAGCAAAACTAACTATTACAAAATAAGACCTAACAAATTATAGAGTTGCTACCACGGGGAATGACACTATGCTACGACCTACTACAAGTATAGCAATCAAAGAAAAAAATATGAACCTTTCCTCCACCCTACACTTAAACGGGGCACTGTCCTTAGAGCATACACAATCACATCAAATAGATAGAGAAAAGGAACTTCATGGGTCGTTATGCATCATCATTAGGATTGTACTCCTGATCATCATCATCCTAATCATCATCTTTGCCACCAATCTGCATGGCTCCCTTAGCCACACCATCCTCCCCATTATCATTGTCCAGATCATCCACTCCATTTGTGAGCACCGTGGCCTCATCATCATCCAGCAGCTCCTCAAAGGCAGGTCCCACTCTACACATCTGCATGGCACTCTTCATGATTGGGTATCTATCCTCTAAGGCTTCCATCTCATCATCTATGGTAGGTCGACCTCCGATACTCAGCTACAACTCAAGCATACCGAATACACAACCTCTCCAACTATCATTACGCATCTGGCGATCAGCTATAGTAAGAGATGGAGTTGTGGAAGTGATGGGCTTTTTTACTTTTTCACATCCAACATCTTGCCTGCTATGGACCCTACTCTAGGAAAATAAAGGTCTTCCTCTTCCACCTCAAATCCCTTTGCCTCTTAAAAACCAAGTTAAGAGAGTACCATAACAGTATTTCTACCTGCAGTTGTCCCTCACTTTCCTCATATTTCCTCTAAGCACTACACAAATGTTGAGTGGTAGCCCTTTCATTAGCTTGTACACCATCTCGACGCGCTCTCTAGTGATGTCCGTGATGTGTGTCCTAGGGATAAGTATGGCACAAACAATTTTCACCCACACTTTCACCTACTTATTCATGTAGGAGAATAAAAGTTTATAATAAGTGCCTTGATGGTTCTTTTCCCAAAGTGCGGCTGAGTGCTCACAATAAAGCGTATAGCGGATGTCGCAATATGGAGGCTGCTTAAACAGAATGAAGTTGTCACGCCCCGCCTTGGGGGGTATGACTGGCACCTGGTGCTCTAGTAGGACCTGGACTGCTAACTAGTGAGCCCAAGCACATTTGGTGCCTGGCTGGCTCTATCTCAGATTTCTGGAAACGACGGGCTATATAACGACTATAAATACAGCCTCCGGTCGACTGGGCCTATAGCCACCTGTCCTGCAACATCAGCTAACCAGAGACACAATCATAAAGGGGAACCGATGCGGGGCGACAAGCCCACCATGCTATCTAGTTATCTTTAACTTAATATAAAGAACACTGAACATCTATGTGACCGAAAAGGTCACCACTACTATCTGAATATGGCCCCACACGGCCAACACAATCCATAACACTAAACAGCTAAGCGTATGCATGGCCCCACACGACCGGCACAACTAACCACAGGGAGATGTATATACACAATCTGCAAGCCTCTATGAGTACTGATAAAATGGTCAGGACAGCGCCCCGACCTACCCATACTGTACAACAAAAGAAAATGAACTACACCTCTAAATATCAAGCTCCAGATGACAGGAGCTGATGACTCTAGGAGCTAGCTGGAATCACGAGGGATCGCCTCCTCGTCTATGAGTACCTGCAGGCACGTAATGCAGCGCCCCAACGGGTTCTGCCCCCGGTACCGAGTATGCCAAGAATATTGAACACATACGAATATAGACAACAAAACTAGCAACTCACGAGATAACGGGAAATTTCTGAATCGCCAAGCGATAGAATCGAGTCAAACTTTTATGTCTTTTGTGAATAAGGCGGAGCGTACACATCGTGTGGCGACCTGCTGTCTATTCGCTCATATATAACATATAAATACATATATATAACATTAAGAAAGAACCAATACCAACCCCCTTAAGCCGGAAGGTGCCAAGCCAATCAAACAATCTATATACCCCTACAGGATCAAACCATCCAAAATAAGTCACTCCACTCATCTACCAACTACGAGCACCTCACAGCCGGCCCTGGGTCTCCCGGCTCGGGCCTATGGCCTCTGATATAAATAACGCCCCATGTTTGAGTCCGGAGGACTCTTGTGGTATACATGCTTTATGCTTGTTTAAATCTATTCCACAGGCATCGCTGCTTGAGGTAAAACTGTCTTGCTATCTTTGATCCCAACTGATATGGGGAAAGCTTCATCCCATCTTCGTCCTCTTTGGGGCGGCATGCCACTCCTTGGGTGACGTATACCCACACCCGCGTGAGTGGGCGACACGATTACCAACCCGGGGGTGGAGAGGACGCTCAAGGGTGCCCTCACGACACAATCCAAGTCTCAACAATCAATAATCACATATAGCAAGCATGTTTAGGTGAAAATACTATCATGCAGTTTCTTATTCTGAACTCTTTCCTTATAAGTTCTCCTCTTGCTTTATATTGAATGCGGGATCTTATCGACTATGTAAATATGCATGTGAGATACTATCATTGTAATGTATACGAGATATTATACATGCAATAGGTTACTTTACTAGCTTTTATTTTGAATATATGTCATATTATTATAAAACATGCTTGCTAAACGCATCTTGGGCTATGCGAGGTAAATTATATCTCGCCATTTGGCCTTTTGCTTTACTAGCTTTATTGAATAGGATATAACAATGCAAGACAGGTTTACGAATTCGCACAAAACTCAATATTCGACTCCGGAAATTCTATTACGGAGTTTCCTGTCTCTACTAGGCTGAATTACTAACCAAAAAGCTGTTTGCCACCTTCGCCCGGTTTTCCGACTAGTGGCTTCCGTCACTGCTCGGCCTAACTACTCCAACTTGTATTCACATATACATCAATTAAACTAAATACACTAATATTCTAGAAGAAAACATCACTTTTGATAAATATACAGCCCAAACTTTTGCTTATTGAAAAGCAATTTGAAAACTGCTATTTCCCGAAAGTCAGGAGGAATACTCACTTTAAGGCTAGGAGTACATTGACACTAATTTGGAGCAATTCCACTTAACTTAGCTCGGTACGTGCGTTGCCGGCCAGGTACAGTGACTAAATCCGTAGGAATGCTCCTTGCTGCTAAATACCTCACTACCAAAGGTTAATTCGAGTTTGGACCGCGTTTGACGCGTAATCGGGCAAAAATTATAAAGGAAACTCGTTCTTCTGTTGCTCTCTCTCGATTTTTTACGGAAAATTATGAAAAGTTAAATGAAGTAAACCAAAGTTGGAGGCTTGTTATAATTGGGACTTATAAGTCGATTCAGGGAATACGATTTATAAGTCGCATTCTGGGAATACGATTTATAAGTCGCATTTTTCCTTACGACGCGCCGACTTGGCGCTTGTCCGATCTTTCCCCGAGCCTTTTTCTAGCTCGTATATTCTAAAACTCTTAACCAACATGCAAATAGGCCATCTACATGTTGCGAATTTACGGGTGCAGTTTCTCCTCCCCCTTAAGAACATTCGTCCTCGAATGTAAACTTCTAACTATAGGACTTCCCAATTTATCAACTTGTTTCTAGAAAAAGTTTGGCGAGTTTCCCTGTAATATGGACTAACCCAAAAACCTAAAATGTAGAAAAGTCCGATACAGGTACTCCACACAATACTATAGTATTCATATGAAAGATTAAAATCGATCATCTCATTTATACATATACTATAGGAGCCTTTGCATAAAATAACAATTTAGCATACTGTTGCTGACTAGGCTTGGAACAAGTGAGGATGTCTGGTTTTCATATCTTCCTGCGCCTCCCAAGTCATCTCCTCTCGGTTCACATTCGCCACGGTACCTTGGCCGGATGCAATATCTTTGGTTCTCAATCTACGAATGTTTGTCTTTTGTCTAAGATAGCCCTCTTGGAACCTCTTCATAGGCAGCTCTTAGTAGCTTTGGATATCACTGAATTGGGACTGCTCTAGATGGGTCTCCTATGCATTTCCTTTGCATAGATACGGGAAAAAAGCGGATGAACGGATTCTAATTATAGAGGCAAGTTAACTCATATACCACTGCCTATTCTTGATGAATTTGGTAAAGCAGACAAATCTCGGATGAGCTTACCTTTCTTGTGAATCTCATCACCCCTTTCATCGGAGATACTTTAAGAAAATACCCAGTCATTCACATCAAATACCAAGTCTCTCATGCCACATCGACATACGATTACGGCGGCTCGTGCAGTCGGTAGGCGTTCTATGATAAGCTTTACCTTCTCCTTTGGCTGGCCGAATAATGCGGCCCAATCCTTGGTGACTCTCCTACTTCAAACCAGCCAACCGACGTGCATTTCGCCGTACAATGCCTCAAGGGGCGCCATCTGAATAGATGAATGATAGCTATTATTATAAGCAAACACAATTAATGGCAAATGCTCGTCCATTCACCTCCAAAATCTAGCACACACGCAGTAGAATATCTTCGAGCGTTTGAATAGTGCGCTCGGCACAATCCATACGTACGAGGTGGAATGTTGTCATCTAAATTGTCTGCGTTCCCAAGCTTCTCTAAAATGACTGCCAAAAAATCTAGCTGTAAATTGTGCTCTACAGTAAATAATTAATCTTTGGAACAAGTGTAATCTAACTTTATTTCTCGATATACAATTCGGCGTAATCTTCAGCCGAAAAAGTAGCTTTCTTTGGCGGAAATGAGTTGATTTTGTCGACTGTCAACTATCACCCATATGGAATCATGTCTATGTCTTGCACTGGGTATCACATACAAAGTCCATGTTCTTTGCTTCCCATTTCCATAGAGTCACAGCTATGTCTTCCAGGTTAACCCTTTGGTTTACGGTGTTCCGCTTTTACACATTGGCGGTTAGGACAACCCAGCTACAAATTAAACATTTGTTTTCATACATGGCCACGAGTAGTTCTCCTTGATATCATGGTACATTTTCATCGCCGGGGTGGAGAGAATAGCGGGCGTAATGTGCCTCGTTCATGTCTGCTTTGGCGGAGCCTGAAATGCTGGAACACGGGGCGGCCTTTACATCGCAGCACTTCATCCTTAGTTATGCGAAAATCTGGCGCTTTACCTTGCTAAATTATATACATGCATTTGGACCAAGTCAGGGATCTTCATAATGCGTTCTTACCTCCACAACTAATGACGACAGGACGGTTTTCGAATTGCCGCTCTGTTGTCCTCTTCTACTCGAACAGCTAAAGCAGCCCAGGTGGTGTATTTCTACGGCTAATTCCGAGTTGTTCGGATATAACTACACCAAACTCCCAATATATTTATGGAAATTTGTGGGCATTTTTTCTGATGGCTCTTCTTGATTGATACAGAATATTCACATTTAGAGAACTTACATATGGTGAAGTGGTCATGCGTTATTATGTCGGAAGGAAACCGACGAGGTTATCTACCGGTATAGCTAGAGCTTATATGGCCTTACGACGTCTTAAGAGCTATGATCTTTGGGATAACCTGAATGGTATGCGCACACAATGTGCTAGTATCACGTCGAGAGGATCCCGATAATGATCATGATCTCTAATAATGCAATTTGAATAACCTTGCATAGCGAATAAATTTGGGTTGAATAACTTTGAATGCTGAAGTAGTCTAACAATGCTCATCTTTCTCAGGCATACGTAGCTCATGCATAAGCTGTAGGAGTTGTGGACATCTAACTACTTGTTATTCTACTTGAACAAGCTTGTAGGGTGGGCTTAATCGGACTTACTTTGGGGGCGATCTCACGGATCTTCACGGGAATCCTGCCCAGTCTTATCTTAATGTTCTTGTGCTAGTGAGTACTACCAATTTCTTATGCCTTGTTCGTATCCACTTGGTTATCACTGTAGCATTGCAGGAAGTTCTCGGTCTTATGAGCCGTGCATGGCGGCGTTACGCTGGGCTCACGTATGCAGATATCTTACAGGAACCAACTAAAGTACTAGTCTGTCTGACTTTGATATGGACCCTTTCTTGGGGTACCGCGGGCTTATACGTGGGACGGTTGGGCGATTGGCGAGGTGTTTCACATAATAAGCGCTAGGTTGACTAGGGCCGACTCACCTACAAGGTTGGGGGAAGCATGTACGACCACTTAACATACTGAAAAGTGCATGGTATTGCTAACCTGCGAAGTATTCCTGTTTCGGTCTCTAATTACGGTTCGCTTTGTGATAAATATTCCTTCGATCTTTAGGGATGCTTCCTACTAATACGGGCGCCGGTGAGATGGTTGAACCGTCTAAGCTGCGCCCTTATCATCCTAACCACACAGTTCGAATACTAACTCTTGTAAGCTTCTCAAGCCTAGATGCAGGAACAAACATAAGTCAGTTAACTCAATAAGCGAGAATGAGAAAGTTTCTATGGCTTCATACGTGAATCACACTTACATACCCTCTTCTTGGCGAGGTCACACATGATCTATATACTTTCTAGCACTAACCAGAATGCGTATTTGCCTTAACCCCTATTAGCGGCTATTCCATGACATATCATTATACGTATATATATATATATCAACAACTACGTACAATACATATGAATTCTTTTTTTAGTAATAACAGTAATCTAGGTATATTCTTTGATTTCATACGCACATGATATCTTGCTTCTACGAGTTTAATGATATCTCTCCTATCTTCTCGTACCATTTCCTTTGGTTTCCGTCCCATTAGGAAGCAACAAACACATGCACTTTAGCTATGTCTGCTATTTAGAATTTTGCCACTCTTACAACGTGGGGTCAACATCCGTACCTTGTGGTCTTACTTGGCACTACATTAAGGGCCGTGTTCTGTTGGGCCTTATCTCCGAGCCGCACTAGATTAGAATCTGTGTCGGCGGTCTCTTAACTACTCCGTAGGCGGACGTACCGCAACATTACAAGCCCGCAATCTTACGTCTCTTAGCTAATGAGTCAGGCTTGATCTTAATACGATATTCTCTTAATGCGGAGGTGATTCTAGTTTTCCTCAAATCTGTATTCCTCACTTCTTTCCCTTATCTTGCTTAGGATGAGCTGCAGGGTTCTTGTCACGCATACATTGTTAATAAAGTTACCGGTGAAGTCCCGACATACTTCTTCGGCTTGCGGTCAGACCCATCCGATTCACATGACCTCCCTACCTTTCAATATCACAAGCTGAAATCATAACTATTATCTTGCAGGTATATCTGCTCTTGTGATTTTATGGACTTGGCCATTTATGACTAGACTTAACTATTCTTGGGCGTTCATCAGGCAGGAGTCTTTTACACCGGCTTCGAGTAAGGCTAGTAGTCTAACTTGCTCTTTTGACTTATTACAGAGTGAGGATCTACACAACTTATGTAATCATAGGGGCTCTTTACGCTTTCTAACACTTTCTAGAATCAGCCAATCCCTCTTCACTTCTTTTTGCTTACTTTGGGCAACCCTCGCCTCAATTCTTATGCCCTTTCACATCTTTGGAATCAAAACTAAGAGGTGGGAATAGCCTTTTCTTGCAACAAAACGGAAACATGGGCTATTACCACATCTGAAAAGATGGAGGTGGGAATTCTGCATTTCCTCTCTTTCTCACACTTATCTTATAATGCAGTATTGTCTCTTATCTTAATAAGATCTTATATATCTAACAAATAAATAAGCTTCGTATGTACATTATTCTTCTAACTTCCTACTCTGAAGTTATAGAAATATACGGGAATGGTACCGATAAAAGGTATCACATTAGGAGGTCTGACCCTCTGTTCTTCTGTGAATTACCTTATGGCGGTGGTGCCTTCTCCTGTTGCTATGCGATCTTCTGCACGGAATAGGATATCTCACAATTCGACATATTTATGATTCAAGAATATAGTAAGTTTTAAGGACTCAACCCTATCTTTGTGCCGCTCTATGGCACGACTGAATGAGAAGAAAGAGTAACCATCCTATCATGCCTTGCAGCCTCCGGCCTATAGTATGTGGTGCACAACACATCCATAGGCCAAGACTCTACTGTAGCATGGCTTGCGGACTCCTGCTGACACGACTGCTTTCACGATACCAAGTTTGTCACGCCCAGCCTCGGGAAATTATGGTAGCACTGGTGCCCTAGTAGGACCTGGACTGCTAACTAGTGAGCCCAAGAACATCTAGTGCCTGGCTGGCTCTATCTCAGATTCACAGGCTTGACGGGCTATATAGCAGTGTATATACGGCCTACGGGCGCTGGGCCTATAGCCACTGTCTTTGTATATTCTTGAGACACAATCATAAAGGGAACCTGTGCGGACCGACAAAGGCCACCATGCTATCTAGTTATCTTTAACCCAATATAAGGAGCACTGAGCATCATGACACAGTGAGTGCCACCACTATCTGAATACGGCCCCACACGAACAACACAATCCATAACACTAAATAGCTAAGCATATGCACGGCCCCACATGGCCAGGCACAACTAGCCACGGGGAGATGTATATGCAAATCTGCAAGCCTCTATAGTGCTGATAAAATGGTCGGGACGGGGCCCCGACCTGCCCATCTTGTACAATAAAAAGAAAATGAACTACAACTCCTAAATATCAAGCTCCGGATGACGGAGGCGTGACTCTAAGGCTAGATTTGGAATCACGAGGGATCGCCTCCTCGTCTATTAATACCTGCAAGTAAGTAATACAGCGCCCCAAGGGCGTCGGTACCAGCAGTGCAGGGTATGCAAAACAGGCGAACACATGCGAATATAGACAACATAACTATGGCTTTCGAGATAGCGGAAATTTGAATCGTAAGCGGTAGAATGCGAGTCAAACTTTTTTATTGTACTATGAATAAGGCGGAGCGTGCACAGTAGACGTGGAACCTAGCGTCTGTGCTCATATATAACATATAAATACATATATATATAACAAGCAGAACTAATGCCAGCCCTCATAAGCGGAAGTTGCCAGCCAATCAAGCAATCCTATATACCCCTACCGGATCAAAACCATCCAAAAATAAGTCACTCCACTCATCTACTAACTACGAGCACCTCTGTAGGCCCACAGGTCTCCGGCTCGGGCTATGGCCTCTGATATAAATAACTATGTCCGAGTCCGAAGGACTCCTGTCTTGTATTTATGCTTTATGCTTCATCATCTGTTCCACAGGCGCATGCGCTGCGGGTAAGCTGTCTTGCCCTATCTTGATTAGCCTTATGGGGAAAGCTTCATCCCATCTTCGTCCCACTACTGCAGGACGGCATGCCCTCCATGGAGTGACGTATACCCTCGCTCGATGGGTGACACGGTTATCAGCCCGAGGGTGGCGGGGGCTCAAAAGGTGCCCAACGACATAATCAAGTCTCAACAATCAATAATCACATATAGCAAGCATGTTTTAAGCGAAAATACTATACGTATTCGATTTCTTATTACGAACTCTTTCTATGTTATACTGATTCTCCAACGGCTTTATATTGAATGCAGGATCTTATCATGTATGGGTATCTTGTAGCCGAGATACTATCATTTGTACTATATACGGGATATTATCTGTCTTTGTCTAATTTACTTTACTAGCTTTTATTCTGAATATATGTCATATTATTATAAAACATGCTTGCAAAACGCATATTGGGCTATGCGGAGTACGAGTATATCTCGCCATTTTGACCTTGATTTACTAGTTTTGGAATGAATATGATATAACAACGCAAAGACGAGGTTTGCGAATTCTCACAAAACTCAATATTCGACTCCGGAAATTCTATTGCAGGTTTGTTGTATTATACTAGGCTAAAGTTACTAACTTGCCGAAGCGCTTTACATACCTTCGCTTGGTTTTCCAGCTAATGGGCGAGAAGCTTTGTCGATTACTCCATTTATTTCTCCCAATTGCATTAACATATACATCCAATTAAAACTAAATACACTAATATTCTGGAAGAAAACATCACTTTTGATAAATATACAGCCCAAACTTTTGCTTATTTAAAAACGGTCGAAAACTTGCAATTTAAGAAAGTCGAAGGGAATACTCTCTTTAAGGCTAGGAGTACATTGACATTATTTGAACAATTCCACTTACCTTAGCTCGGTAGCACGCCGATTTGCAGCGAATTTAGTAGAAACTAAATCTGTAAGTGCACTTGCCTTAAATACCTCACTACCAAAGGTTAATTCGAGTTTGGAACGCGTGCGACGGGCGTAATCGAACAAAAATTATAAAGGAAACTCGTTCTTCTCTACTCTCTCTCGGTTTTTTACGGAAAATTAGAAAGTTAAATGAAGTAAACCAAAGTTGGAGGCTTGTTATAATTGGGACTTATAAATTGCATTCGGGGAATGCGATTTAGAGTCGCATTCTGGAATACGATTTATAGCGCATTTTGCCTTGCGGCAGCGTCGACTTAGCGGCCCAGTCTGATCTTTCCCGGGCCTTTTCTAGCATGTATGGCATTCTAAAACTCTTAGCCAACATGCGAGAATAGGCCATCTACATGTCAAGAATTTATGGGGTGTAACGAAGTACTCATATAGGTCTATTGCTCTTTGTGCCGAGGAAGGCATTGAATGTTTTAGTAATGAACCCTACCACCTGTCCCCATAGTATGACCTCATTTCTCTCCCTAAAGAGGTGTCCCAGATTGCATAAAATTCTCTCACCACGGTGATGTTGCACTCCTCTGGCTCGTCAAAAACATTCCCTAGTCCCGGCTCACTAGAGACTTTTTCCACGAATAGTGAGGAACTTAAGTGCGAGTTGGCCTTTATTAATCAAATTTTTAGGAGAATATTTGACCTCCATTTGTGTTTTGAACCATTATAGTCAATGAGCTCCACTACTCTCTATCGAAACCTCTAGAATGGCTCCCTTAGCAGATGAACTCGACTCTTTTGTGCATTTTGAAGCTTGCTTGAAACCCTTTCTAGTTGTCACTATCTCCTTTGCTTTGCTTTGAAGATTGATGCCATGACACCTATCAAACAAAAATCAAAGCACACAAGATTAGTTTTGCGAAAAAAAGCGGCTAGCTAATTAGGTGTAATGGTTGCAAAGTGATGAGCCCGCAAGTGTACGGGTCTCGTACAAGTAATACTCTAGTGGCTCTTTTGAAACCGGAATGTTAGAACCCACGGGGGTGGACTCGAGGTGAGCCTTTCAAGTGTTAATTTACTAAAACTCTAATAATGAAGACAACGGTGTAAAGAAGAGTTTTTATATTTTGGAAACTATTTTTATAACAAAGTAAAATGTTTATACGATTGAATCTGAACTATGGATGTTAGCATGTTGAGGCTAAAACGAACATGTAAAAAATTAATTATCGATATACATGGTTTATCTTTCCTCCGGTTGCTAGTGAACTTATGCACATGGATTAAAACTCGTATTTAACCCAACTTAAGAATGTGAATCCTTCCACCTACATTTTCGTGATAAGAAGAAATTCAAGTTCTAGCTATACAAAACCGATTCCACACATGACTAATACGACTTTCGGGTATATTTCTATCCTGAAGGTAAATCAATTTCAATTTTCCCAAACCAAGAAAGATCATATCGTATTAATTCACAACTTTCGGAGTTTCTTGCCCTCTCGGGTGAAAGCCAGGACTTTTTGGATTTACATTAACATTGGCGAGATATTAACGTAGTAAGAACAAGAATTAAATAGAACAACCATAGAAGAAAAGATGAAACAAACAGATAATCAATAATTACATTTCAATACAATGGTTTATAACCTCGGCAAAGAAGGAATTAGCCACTCATTTGTGGATTGAACATCGTTAAATGAGTGTTAAACTCGCCCCAAACAATTGAGGAAGAAGGGATAGAGAAAACCCTAAGAGAATTTTCTTCCTTAAAAAACACATGTAACCCGTTCTTGCTCCACAAAGTCAGAATATTAAAAATAAACCTAAATTATTGCTATTTATAATAGTAGGAATTTGTCCGAATAACAAGCAACGTGTCACCCAGTCTGTAGCGGAGCATTGCCTCCGTGACACGGCCCAAGCCTTGGAGGCCTTAAAATCGCCCAAAAATCGGCCTCAGCAGCACCTTGCCGCGTTGGCAGCGTGGCACGCTGCCAGGGGGCAGCGCATTACACAAGGCTGGTCGCGGAGCCAACTGCCGTGGCACGTTGCCAACGCGAGCGTCTTGGGCAGCTTCTTTTGTCGTGGCACGTTGCCGGCGGGTGGGCTGTTTTGGGCCTCCTCTTGTCGCCGTTGCGTGTTTATTCCAGGCTCAAGCCTCTACTTCACCAACTCAAGGATTAGCTCCTAAAAAATCATCAAAAACCTACAAAACAAGGCTAATCATGTTGGTTAGTATAAAATCACACTTCCATACAATTTACATGAGAATATACACACATTGTTGGATAAACAAGGTAAAAGCGTGCATTTGAGTATCGATTTGGCATATAAATATTCCTAGTCACCTACCCCACACTTAAACTCTTGTTCGTCCTCGAACAACCCTTTATCTCAGCCTTAAATGAAGATTTCACACATGACTAATCTAGCAAGATAATTCAAATTACGGCTATGATGATTATTTAAGATACAAGCTAAAAATAAACCATGCACGCTTTGATCAATGAAATGAAATACAACTATGTTAAGACTTCTTATTCTCAAGACTCGACTCTCAATTTTAGCAAACTCATGTCAATCAACTGATTAAGAAATCCCACATGAATTTTATCCTTCATTAAATATATGCCCTCCACGGAAAAACCCAATTTCCTGCGCCAAAAAATACTTTTTATATGCAACATGTGTGGGTCTGACAATAAAATTTCCTCCTCTCAAGATTCAAGCCATGTATTGACCATAAGCTTGCCTTTAGTGTTGTACTCCACTAATTTGAGGATGTACGAATGTAAGATCAAGTAGGACTTTTTAGGTTGTAATGTACTCGAGGTGTAGGTAGGTACTATTGTGAGTGATAATAGTGACTATCTTCCACTGAAAACTTTTTCAATATATCACGGCCTCATTGTGAACTTCCACCACCCTTCACCTTTTATCCTTGCAGTTTCTTTTTCCTCTTTTGTTCCCCCATTTCTTTTAGGCACTTTTAGCTCATTAGTAAGGAGTTGTATAAATAATTTTCATTCATTTGTTTTCTTACTCCTTACTAATAATCAACAATTTTTACCCAAGTGCACCTTTGACCTTTCTCACTTTTTACAACTTCTACTTTTCCTTTCTTTTCATTCTTCTCACTCCTTTCCTCTTTCAGATTTTTCTTCTTTAAACGCTTAGGAGCTTTGGATCAAATTCAAGGCAAATGAAATAAAAGGATTAAACACGTTGCGACTATCAAAGAATAGGCTAAGGCTCAATAGAGGTGACTAGGATTAATATTACAAGGTAGGTAAAGCGAGGGATAAAGATTTAGGTTCATTCAAAAAATGCCTAAATCATCTCTACAATTTACATCCTTCCTTTCATTTTATAAAACCACCAGGCAAGTTCTAGACATTCCATAATAGCACGAGAATACTCAAAACCTTACACTCATGGCACATGCTCAATTCAAGACACATTCGGTAGACTCTTACTGTTCTAATCACAAGAATTTAAAAATTAAGCTTCAATCATATCGAGTCAAATTCAGAGCCTAAGATTCTCAAGCAAGTTATACATTTGCATGCTTCAACACTTGAACATACTTGTATCTCTGCAATCATATATACAAGCACATAACAAGAATATCAGCATTATTATAAGGTTTAAAAACAAACCCTATTGACTAATTTTCCTCAAACAGTCGTCCATCCATCCATCGTGGGAAACCGGTCCTAACTATGACTAACAACACTATATACGGGACAAATAAAAAATAACAAAAATAAAATAAAAAGAAAATTTTTATTCTTCGGTTCAAAGACCCCCGTCGAGCCCAGGCAAGAAAAACCAACGGGTGATGAATTCATGTGACCTAACAAAAAAGTTTTCACATTTCTCAAAAGATTTTTTTTCACACAAGGCATTATGTTCATAAGAATTTATTAAGCACGGAAAATTTTTAAAATTTCCTTGAAATTTCCCTCACCCCACACTTAAATCATGCTATGTCCTCTTAGCATCATATTAATATTTAAAAAGAGGTGAGGAATACTCCCTGAAGGAGCCTTTAGCCTAGCCAACAACATGCTTTCGTTCAAATTTGTACCAGTGGGTGTTCAACCCCACACTTTTTCTCTTCCATGCTTGTTAGCTTCCTCCTTCACGGAATTTTTCGGACTTCCCCTCCATCAGTGCTTAACTTACCACCAAAAACACACAAGATGAAACAATAAATAAAAATCAACACAAATGCAAGAAATTAAATGGTACCCATGGTACCCTTGGGTTGCCTCCCCAGCAGGCGCCTAATTTTACGTCGCGGCACGGCGTGTTGGTTTCTACTTTTTCCTCCACCTTGAGGATATGAATCTCACCCTAATTTCTTCTCTAATTTTCTTTTATGCTCCCGGGGTGGTGGTGAAAGAATGAAAGGACCAAGTAGATGTCGCCTTTGGCGTTTATCGGTCCTTAAGTAGAGTGAGGATTATTTTGTCCATTACAAATCGTAAAATTTCAAAATGTACGGGGCTTGGTCCTCCTCTAGACATTTCTCTATAAGCTTGGAAGACTCTATTCCTATGTCGTCAACCAAACTTAAGGTAGAAAAATGCTTGAGTGAGGTCAATGCACCTTGATTCTGGCTGTAATGCAATTGACCTCCTTACTTGTATACCTCTTCTCGCATCAACATCTATCTTTTTGATATTATCTAATGGGGTATACTCTATCTCTTCTCCCTGAACGAGTTTTCTACAAGTATGAGCTCATCACGGGGACACTCAAAGAGGTTCTAAATGTCGGGCTTCATCGAAAATTCACCCTTATCTTCCTCTTGTACTTCCTGTTGGCTATTGCCTTCCCACTTTGTCACTGCAATTGATCACAAGTTTCAGCCTCAGCAATTATCTCCCAAATGTTAGCGCTCATCCTCTCACAGAGTCACTCCATTCTCTTCCTGACTGAATTTCACTTCCCTCCATCGCTCCTTCGTTATACATTTGCTCAAGCATGTTTGTTTTTATGTCTTCTATTCGAGCTTGGTGTCCCAAGTCCTCATTTTCATCATGCCTATATTCAGCAAAAACAACAGAAGGATCATAGTAGGGGCTTAGGGGATGGGGTATGCATTCGGACAGCCATCCCAATGGCCATCTTGACTACTACATATGTTGCATGTGTTACGTTGCCTGAAGTGGGGTCTCTTGGTCGAGACAAGACTCATCAAAATAATAGTATCACCATTTAACCCCATTTATATTCCAAGATGTCATGTCAAGAAGGGTATTAAAACAATCAAAAATATTAAAAAATAAAATAAAATAAGAATAAAAAGAAAACACATTTATCAACGCTTATATGAATTTCGTTAACTAACACTTGGGAAAATTTCACCCAATTGCTGTCCCACATGACAAAGCGCCAAAAAACTTGATGAGCTGCAATTATGCAGGTGATACAAGTAATATAGTGGCTCTTTTAAGAACCGGAATGCTCAGACCCACGGGGACTGGACTACGGTAGTAAAACCACTTTCAAGTGTTAATTTACTAAAACTCCTAATAATGAAGACAACGATTAGTAAAGAAGAGTTTTTATATTTTGGAAACTATTTTTATAACAAAGTAAAATGTTTATACGGTTGAATGCGAACTATGGATGTTAGCATGTTGAGGCTAAAACGAACATGAAAGAAATTAAATATCGATATACATGGTTTTATCTTTCCTCCGGGATTGCTGGTAGACTTATACCTATAGTTAAACTCGTATTTAACCCAACTTAAGAATCATGAACCTTCCACCTACATTTTCGTGATAAGTAGAAATTCAAGTTCTAGCTATACAAAACCGATTCCACATGATGTCGACTTTCGGTATATTTTATCCTGAAGGTAAATCAATTCTAAATTTTCCCAAACTCAGAACAGATCATATCCTATTAATTCACAACTTTCAGTTTCTTGCCTCTCGGGTGAAAGCAGGACTTTTTGGTTACATTATTGCTTGAGATATTAGCATTAGTAAGAACAAGAATTAAATAGAACAACCATAGAAGAAAAGATGAAACAAGACCAGATAATCAATAATTACATTTCAATACAATGGTTTATAACCTCGGCAAAGAAGGAATTAGCCACTCATTTAATGGATTGAACATCGTTAAATGAGTGTGTTAATCAGCCTACAAACAATTGAAAGGGAAGAAGAAGAAGGGATAGAAAACCCCTAAGAATTTTCGTCCTCTAAGCTACCATGTAACCCGTTCTTGCTCCACAAAGTCAGAATATCTAAAAATAAACCTAAGTGTGCTATTTATAATAGTAGGAATTTGTCCCGGAATAACAAGCAACGTGTCACGGGTGCAACGCGGAGCATTGCCTAGTGACACGTATGCTGTGGAGGCCTTACGGAAATCGCCCCAGAAAATCGGCCACAGCGCACCTTTGCCAAGTTGGCAGCGTGGCACGCTGCCGAGGGCGCGCGCGTGCACAAAGATTTGGTCGTGGAGCCAACCTGCCGTGGCACGTTGCCAACGCGGCGGGGAGCTGTGTGGGCAGCCCTGCCTTTAAATCAGCACGTGCCGACGCGCAGGTGGGCTGTTTTTGGCCTCTTCCCTCTTGCATGCAGCGTTAGCGTGTTTATTCCGTCTCAGCCTCTAACTTCACCAACTCATGGTTAGCTCCTCAAAAATCATCAAAACTACAAACAAGGCTAATCATACTTTAGTATTAAATCACACTTCCATACAATTTACATGAGAATATACACACATTGTTGGATAAACAAGGCAAAAGCGATGCATCTGAGTATCGATTTGGCATATAAATATTCCCCTGATCACAAAGTGACCTCACATTTAATTTACTAGCAAACTTTGGACAATTTGTCAAATAGGATACTCAAGACTTCTCCCATTATCATCAAAATCTCAGCAGTTACAATGTTGCTAACATCCTATTGTAGCCAAGTTCATGAATTTCTCACATCTCTCTCATTCATTTCAAGAATGCCTTACTTAGGCCAATTCCTTTCACCTTCCTTCCTTTAATTCATATTCAAGTAACTCATACATGGAATAGCAACATTCAAGTAATTCAACAACCAACAAGAATTTTACTATAATCCATAATGAATTACATGAATTTATCAACAACTCACAATCCTTCACATCAAGACTTTAAGTACAAGTATTTTCTCTACAATCAATGTTCTACCCATCCATAATCATGGATCTTAAATTCTCCATCTTCTTTGTCAAGCCACAGCTGATCATATAATCAATGAAAAGCCTTCTGCAGGATGACACATTATCATGGAAGAATTTAAGAGAATAAAGCTCATGAAACCCCCATTATGAAACTTACTGTTTTCACCAACAATGGTAATTTCATGTCTTTAACATGGGAAGGAAGGATATTGGAGGCATGCTTTTGAACTGCATAACCATGAGAGAAGATAAGTGCTTACTTGAATTGGAGAGACAAGCTTCCTGGCTTCTTGGCGAAGACAACAATGAGGGACAAGGGAGGGAGTTATGGCTCTTTTTAAAGAAGAATTTCTATTTTTTTAACTTTTAGTGAGAGGGGATAAATGGGGATTTAAAATAAAAGTGTGGGGCATGGAGTTTTTGTAATTTTATGGTCCTCGGGTCAACATTGACCCATTGGACCAAAAAGATTTTGGACAACACCACCTTGGCACGGCGCGCCTGTCACCTCGCCGCACTTAGAAAAAATAATTTCCTCATGGATAGAGATGATGTTGCACGCAACCCATAGCACCTTCCTGCAGATTTTTCTCTTTTTGGAGATAACACCTGACGCTCCATGCTAGGTATCTCACCCCAGAGACTTAACTTTTTCGGGAGTCTTTTCCTGTTCTTTTGCCTCTAAAGCCTTGTTCATCTACTCAAATAAGATATTAGAACAAAATGTGCATTGCCTCCCACCAAGCACCTTAGTTATAGTCATGGCATGAAATTCACGGAATACCTCCCATGCAGCACACGATTTCGTCGCATCATGACAAGTGTCATCTCACATAGATCGATCAGTGAGATTAATGTGATCCTTAAAACTTGTTAAACTTTCATGGCACATGCTTCTCAACTGCCTGCTCCTCCTCCGGGATCTACCAATGGCTTCACTTTCCTTATAATGAGGTGGCTACCTTTCCATTCTAAACATATCAAACAATTGCTTTGTTTTACGATAGTCCATAGTCATTGACATCATACACAACTTCAACTTTATTATCGCGTATGTGGTGGCTAAGAATCCTCTTGCTAGAATGAGGGGAACTGCTTCATCTGCTTTGTAATCTAGGATTATGAAGTCCATTGGTAAAATGAAAGGTCCAACCTTAATCAATACATACTCTATGATTCCACTAGGAAAAGCAAGAGACCTATCGACAAGTCGCAGAGAGTTACGCGGTCGGCCATAGTTCACCTAAGCCCAAGACTCTAAACAAGGATGAAGGCATCAAATTAGTTACCGAATACAATGTTGAACCTACTTCCTTGTTTTCTAATCACCAATGTAAGGGTGACTCCCGAGGGTCCTTGACCTTTTAAAATTTTGTATTTGCACTCGAAGAGCTGCATTCTTGTGTGAGAGCCACAGTTTCAAACTCTGTTAATCTCTTCTTATTGGCCAAAATGTTCTTTAGATACTTGACATATTTTGGAGCTTCTTACCAAAAGCTCCACTAATAGTAAGTTGACATGTACTTGTTTTAAAACCTTAAGAAATTTTGGCGAAATTTGAGTCCTCCTTCTACTTCTTAAAATCTTTGTGGAAATGGAGGGGGTGGTCACGGTCTATACTAACCCGGCTTTGAGTTACTTAACTCACAAACCTCCTACTAGGACATCACAACCTACACCACATAACCTTTTTTCTAGGGATCACCTTATCCACGATCTTTACCAGCACAACGCCAAAGGGTGCATTCACATTTTTGTGGGGTTCTTCTCGGTGTTACATACAAGAGTGGCCCTTTGGTCTATTCTTTTCTTGTAGGACCAATTGCCCTATTTTTCTTTAAAAGATGATGGAAAAACTTCTACATCTCATTCACCAACTAGTGTTGTTTGCAGCATCCTTTGCTTCAATGTTTCCTCAAGTGAACTACTCGGTTGTTATTACTGAGTTATCGGATAGGTATTCTGAGGACTTTACAGTGATACAGTTCCCTACTCATGAGGGATTGAATGCATTCATGTGCCTCTAGTTGTAAATGTTACCTACAAAACCTCCACTACTTCCTTGTTGTCCCACAAAATAATGGTCGCGTTGAAGTGGATATCTTTGGTAAGTGTGGCCTTCTCCACAAACTTCATGATAATGGGTGGAGTCTAGACACTGATGGACCCTGTAAAGACACGACTTCTGCTAGTGTCGTGACAAGTTTGCTAATCCCACATTCACGGGTATTATATGCGCACTGCCACAACATCTACTTCAGTACATCCTGGATCATAGTTACTGTTAATCTTCTATTTGAGTCTTGATAATTTGACTCCTCGACATGAGGTTCAAAAAGAGCTTCAATTTCATCTAGCTCTTGGACAAGATTTTGGACTCAGAAGCTAGCCTTCTATAAAAGTTGTGCTCGATAATCTCCTTTGGTTGCATGAGGTGTGGGAAATCTCTCAAGTAGCCCTTATATCGTTCCCATGGTGAGCCAGGTCTTACCATCTCTCAGCACAAAATAAAGTCTTCCCTCTCAACCTTTTCGTCCTCCTTGAAGAGAAGAACCTATTGATGAACTTATTCGAAACAACCTCCCAAATGGTGATGGAACCTGTTTGGCTCATTTTGAAGCCACTACATGGCCTCACCAATCAATGAGAGAAAGGCAATGAGAGCTTTACATACTCATCGACACGTTTTGAGGACAAAGTTCTCACTCTATTCCACGAATATCATCAGATGCCTTTGGGGATCCTCGTGCAGCTTACCCTTATATTGGCAAGTGTTTGGGGGCACCGCACGGTCCTTTCTTCAAGCTCAAAGTTTCAAGTGATTGTTGGCGTAACCATATCGCGCTTTGAAGCGTTCTTCATCAATACGGCCTATGGAAATTCAACGGAACCCTCCTAGTTGTTGCCTTGTGTCTTCTCATTATTCTCCATAATTAACCTATGAAAGATTCTCTCAATTTTCAGATCAAGAGAAGGCGAAAAGTCACTCTTGACTTCTCAGTATTTCACATACACTAACCACTAACACTTGTAACTTCACAAACAAACAAACAAAAATATAAAATTAAATAGTAGAATAAAATTTCTAACCCAAAAACAATCAAGCGATATTCAAGCACTCAGAAATGGCACCAAAAACTTCGATGTCGCCCAAGTGCACATAGCGCATATAATTAGATCCAAGTAATATAAGGCTAGAGTCCCGATTATCAATCTCTCGGATCAATCTTTATAACGTTATTACTTTATTTTGTTATTCTAACAAAACAGGTGAATGAGGAATGGTTGGTAGAATTAAACTATGAAAACTAGAAATATAAAATTAATTAAAACTAGATTGTTGTATACTTATTGTACTTAAAATGATAATGAAAATCTAAGAATTGGCACTTTCATATTAGGTTAAGTTTTCATGATGTGATTCCGCTAGATTGATTCCTCTAAAAGTTTGGTAGTTGCAAGTTACTATCCATTTCTTGACACTCTCCCAGGCATCCAAGAACTATCTCATGAACCTAATTCCTATATCCATACGATCATAGGAGGCATAAAACAACGGTTATGCCTACTTATATTTCTACTAAACGGGATTGAAGGATATATCCCTATATTCAACAACAACTTCTAACCTCCAACGAAAGGGCCAAAGGATCTTCAAATTCCTGTTCTATATTTACTTTTAACCCTTTTGGCTCTCTTTCCCAAGTTCAACCAAAAGCCAATACATTTAATCACAAGTTGATCAGGCTAGTGAATACACAATTAAAAGACGTAAATATAAAGAACCTTTATTTTAAATTGATCTTGGGCACAATTACATGCTCAATTGCTATTTTCTAACTTAATTTAGGCGTGTTTGTAAATTTAATTGACTATATACTCATGTGATTGTGTATGTTTATAAGCCTAAACTAACCAACATGATTAGTCCTTGTTTTGTTGGTGTAAAAGTATATGAGGGACTAAATAATGATGGTTGAAGTCAAGGAATGGAGTTTGGATAAAATCGCAAAGAAGGCAAGTGGACATGCCAAAGGAGGCAAGGTTGGTTGGCCAGGCGGTATGCCCTGCTTGTGCGTGCACCGCGCCCGGCCATGGTGCCACGCCATGCCATGAATGCGCATTAGTGGGCGTGTCACGGCGTGCGTCGTGTGTGAGATGGGCCGTGCCTAGGACATCGCGCATAGCTGCGCCCATGACTTGCAACTGCCGAGGTTTCCAGTGATGCTATGTGTTTTCTCCATGCCACGGAGTAAGATTAGCACAACCTGGTCAGTAACATGGAGCGAGTCCATCTGACCAAATTCCATTTTCTCCTTTAGTATAAATAGGAAACTTAGTGAAAAAATCTTTTATCGAAATATTTTGAGAACAGAGATGAGCGAAGGGAGAAAGGAAGAACTATAGATAGGGTTCACTAATTTTTATTCTCTTTTATCTATTCTTTAGAAGTACTTTCTACTTTAATCGTGTTTTTATGTATTTGTACGAACATGAGTGGCTAAAACCCTTCCTCTAGGGTTGAGGCCATGATATGATTAATAAGTCATGAATTCTTCGTTGGTTTGAGATTTAATTGTTGTTTTGTCTTACATTCTTTATTAGTTTATTACATCCTTAGTCACTACTGAAAATGAACTCATTAAGCTTAGGTAAAAACAGAAGAATAACCCTAGGCTAGAACACCCAAGAATGTAAGGAGTATGTTCTTATCTTTCCTGCGATAGGATTAGCTAGTTTGGGGATATAAATTATACCTAATTTGCCTTGTTTGGTTGATGAAAGGGGATGAGCTAGACACCAGAATTATCACATCACCGCTTGTAGAAGTAGTTGTGAAGCTAAGTTAGGTTAAATGATTAGAGGTAAAGTCCATAATCAAGGGAACAAACTCCATACACCACATCCACATAGTTAAATTGCTCACGAAGTAGGACGTCACATCCCCGCTCAACGATGCAGGTGTGAGACTAGTTTGTCGTGTTTAGAGGCTTGAATAACCATGAAAATAGCATTTCAACTATTTGAGACAACAACAGAAGTTTTCATACTCGAACCATTGTGAATTGCGGCATTGCATGATTAGTAGGCCTTAACTCTAGTTGCTTCTTGTATCATTTCTCGATTATTTTGTAATCACCCATAGATTTACTTAGAATTTTCTGAAATTTATACAATGAACACTTACGAAGGTCAAATTAGCACTTGAACTTGTGTAATTTTCTAGATGCTTGATCCCTATGGGTTCGACGCTCCAGAAGCTCTTAAAAGACGCTATATTGCCTGCGACCGCGTACTCCTTACGTGTCTTTGTAGTACCCAACAATTTATTGGCATTATTGAGGACTAGTAGAAATTTATTAAATAGATTTAGTTTTTATTTTTAATTTCCTTAAGTGTTGAAAAAATTTATCTTAACATTATATTGCGAGGTAATAAAGGTTGCCACTGAGCTTGGCAATGAATGAAATTTGGTGCAACCTTTGTTGCAACCTAAACGCCAACTACATTTGCTTAGAAGGGAAGCTCTAGAGAGAAATTTGAAGAGGTTACAAGAGAAGTTACAACAAAATCCACCAGCGGGGCAACCAAAGTTGTTACCTAATCGGATGGCAGCCCGACCGGTTCGCGAAGTGGCAATCACTAGCGACGAACATGACCTCTAGTATCCATAAGCCGTGGCAGAAGGAGCAGTAAACAGAACATGGTGCATCTATTACATTCTAGTGGCCAGTTCAACTGGAATGACTTATGAGGACACAACAACACTTGAGTTTCCTGGAGATTAGTGACACTTTTTTCCCCGCTTGGAGTGTCAATTGACTGTCAGAGCTCACACTCTTCGCATTTTCATTGTTGGGAGAGGCTAAAAGGGGTTGAAGGCTCCAGGCACCTAGTTCCATTACTTTTGGGAAGACTTAAAAAGGAAGTTCCTCATCATATTCTTCCCCGTCGGGCAACAGCTTCTTAGCTTAGAAGTGAGATATTAAGATTTGCTTGAGAGGCGAAGAACTTATACTTTGTTTGGGAAAGATTCAAGTCATTCTTGAGACTGCCCACATCACCGGCGGTCGGATGAGGTGTTAGCCCATACTTTGTGGAGTCTAGACACATACAAAAATTCTATTAGACTGCATTAGGTGGGCAAGCATTGCAGAAGACTTATGATAGTTGTACACTCTATTGAGCAAGGATTGCAAAAGGAAATCCGGAGGTAGCTGTGAATCATCAAAAGGGCCGAGGTAAGAAGTAAGCGATAGAAGTGGATAGTGTAAATGCCTTAGCAGCACAGCTAGCATCATTTTAGCATCAGATGATGACTCGAGTTCAATGAGCGACTATTAACCAACCACGAGGGGACGAGGTGAATGCAATTCGTGGCTCCTACTTGTGAAATTTGTGGTAACAATGGGCACAATGCGAGAATCTTCGGGGCAAATCAATCTGTCAATTTTGCGGTGAATGTTTAGAGAAACAATTAGAATTATGGGAACACCTACAACAGAATTGGCAGAGTCACCCAATTTTTTCTTTCTTCGAGTGGTAATCGAGTCATAGCTACCCAGTGGCTTACCAGTGATGGCGAACGGGTAGAGACGATTGTCCGGTCAACAACAACATTGAGGAGATGGTACAAGATTGGCTACGGACCAAATTAGCGGAATGGGCATGCATGGTTTCAGATTTGAAAAATCAGCAGTTGGCCAGTCACATTTTAGAAGTAGATGGGTCAATTAGCAGGCACATTGACACACCGGACCTCGGGGAGGTTACCAGTGACACGGATACAAACCCCCGATAGGTCAATGCCATCGGTCTAAGGAGTGGCAAGCAATTGGGTGATGCACCACCGAAAGAAAAGAAAATGAGTGCAGTGGGGAGCTAGTCAAAAGGGTCCATCTACTGACAAAGGAGATAATCGAGTGTTATGCAACACAATGCACAATCATCAATGTAGCCAACACAGAGACGAGAACCATCATTCCTTAAGACTCAAGAATAGTAAGTAGGAGGAATGGCTTTAAAAAGTTCTTTGATATTTTCTAAGAACTTCACATAAATTTTCTCTTACTTGATGTTTTGAAAGGAATGCCAAAGTACGCTAAGTATTTGAAAGATGTGGTGGCCACAAAGTTAGGTTGGTGGATGTCCAAGCGGTGGCACTAACAAAGGAGTGCAACTACGGGGTAAGAGAAAGATCTTTGAAAAAGCTAAAGGACCCAGGCAGTTTTACCCTCCCCATTAAAATTGGTAAAACTGAAGTGATAAGAGTTGTTTATGACTTAGGGGCAGCCGGTAAATCTAATGCCTCTATCTTTCTTTACCCCAACACCATGGGGTTAGGTCAAGCGAGGGCCCATGATCCACCCAAATTACACCTCACAATTGAGATATAAAGCGGTCGATGTGAAATATAGAGACAACGAAGGTTGAGGTCAATCCCACAGGGAATATGGAAAGAACTTGAGTTAATGCGAATAGCTATTACTATTGGGTTACATATTTCCAAAGGGAAAAGATATAAACTACTAAATAAGAGTAAACACAGACTAAATGCTTAAGCAAATTTGAATTTGTAATTCAATCAACAAATTGACTGGGATTGTGTTCCCCAAGACTTCATAAACACAAGGCTTTTACACTATTTAATCTATTCAGATATTTAACATGCAATATCGGTAAGTTATGGTCACCTAAATGGTTGGCCCTATATAGATGATTATCACCATGAAACTTAGTCCGTATACTGGTATATGCTTAATTAACCCTTACCCTAAATATCGGATTAGCAATCCCCAGGACAAGTTCAAGCTATTATATGAGGTTGATAGCCTCAAATCTTCGTCTGTTAATCCTTTTCCCCTTAACTACATCCTTGGTCCGATAAGTAAGAAATAGGCAGGTTTTAACGTTTGCAACTGTTAAGAAATAATTAAAATGAAGGGAAAAATAATACATGCATTAAACCCCGTTCAAGAATCACTAAGTGTTTAACCTATGTATGTTATTCCATCTTGGTTCCCACAACCCTAGTTATGGTTTTAGCTACTCATATTTGAATAATCACAATCACAACATATTGAATAAATCATAATTGCGCTTACAAATTATTGTAGAAGAAAACCAAGTAAATTGAATAGAACTCCAAACTTGATGAACAAATTCCAATGTTGCTTTTGATCCTCAAACTCAAGAACAAAATTGTAAACTTTGTTTCTTGAACCAAGAATAGTAGTACCACACCAAAATCTATGTGAAAAATAGTAATAATAAACTTTATGTCAAAAATAAACCTAAACAATGTATTTATAGTTCCTAAGGAGCTTTTCCTAATTAAAATCGGAACCTAGGTCATCGGTGGTCATGGGCTATGGAACCGGAGTCGTTAGGTCCCGACGAGTCATGATCAATAGATTGCAGGTGTCCTTAGTGTTAAACCCAGTCATGGCAATGGATCACCTAACGACTTGCCGTATTTGGGCACGAGTTGTTAGGCCCCTCGTGGTCTAGCCAACTTTAAATATCTAGTGTATCCTATGATTGGCTCGAGTAATCTCCCAACAACTCATTATGGTCACATAACGACTTGTTATGTCATACGTTATCTCCATTGGTTACTTCTTCAATAATTCATCTCCTAGAGCTTCATGACTAGCTTCCGCCTACAACCCATTAAGCTACATTCTTCCTTCATCTTCAAAACTCGATATTTTCCCACAGGTGTGAAATGAGTCATTCTAAGTGCCAACGATTCGTGAAGTGCCTAGCGGCCTCTTGTTGAGTTGTTTACAGCATTAATTTTCCCGTTTTACTTCCGAACCTGTTTTCCTGCAACATTAAGCACAAAACGCATCATACCTACATGAACATACGGAGTGCGCATAGTTTCATGGTTTTAAGCGTCAAAAGTATCGTAAAATCACGACACATAACACCATCAACTTAGAACTTTTTCATGTCCTCAGGAAAAAAAAAATAAACCAAACTACTTCGACGCTTCAATTGAAAGAACTCTAGGACTTACGACAGTCACATTTATTCATCAAATCAAATTTTCTAACCCTTCCTCCATCATACAAACTCAAATCATGATATATATGTAAAATTTCCAACCATGACACAAAGGGGAATCAAAACATAGCAAAACATTGTCGGAGTTGCAACCACGCATATAAATCTATATCCTTTGACCCGAACAATTCGCGGATGATTTTTGACCACTCCTCACCTCAAAAGTCATGCTCACACATGTGTATACGATTATTTCAATGTCTTTCTCTTGGGACTAGGTAAAGATCCACTCACTCTCATAAGAAATTCCTAGCGTATTGCATGCAATGTCATAGGCTTGCCCTTTACTTTCAATACCTCAATTTCCAGAGACAAGTAACCAAGATAACTATAGGACTTCTATTAGGCTTGTAACATAGGCTCAGGTTCAAGTATGGTACATATGGAATTAGTAGCTTAACCCTCCTTGGCACTACACACGTCTTGACTCCACTTTTAACCTTTTTTCCTATTTTCTCCCTTTTTTCCTTAAATTGCTTCTTCTTTTATTTTCATTTTGTATCTCTGGTGCAGCTCTTCTTCTTTCAAGCATTCATTAAAGTCACATTTTTCTTTTCTTTTCTTTCTCTTTGACAATAATTTTTATTTCTTTCTTTTCATTTAATTATGCACTCCACAGCACCCCCTCTTTCCTTTTCATTACCCAATTTTTCATTCCACCCTACTCTTCTTAATCACGCCTATAATAGCCACCCTAAACATAGGCGGTTGCCTGAGTTGAGGTTCACAATGTCAAGGGACCGGGGCCAAAAACGGAGTTCATTATTAATCAAAGCGGGGAAAGTGAATTGGTGTAAACAAGAATAAAGTTGATTTAGCTCAAACATTCGGATCAAAGGATATTTATTCTCTTTTGTAGGACTATTAAGGCTAAAGTGGGCTAATAAATCAAAACGACCTATGATCCTTTCCTAGTTTCCCTATCCTCTATCTCGATACATTACGACCAGGAAAGTTCTTGATTTATTTACATCAAAATTTAGCTATTAAACCTCATTCACACATATCACATGTCAACATCGGTACTTCTACTAGCTGTTAGTTCGGTACAACATACAATGGTAAACATGTTCACCGGTTTCAATGCCATGCAAAGATTCATAAGGTCATACTTTTAGAAGCTTTAACATACATATAAACAAAATTTAGGAGGGGTATCAAATTATCGGTTCAACAAAAATCAACAATTTTGAGCTCTTAACTGCCTTAAGTTCACCTAACTTTCTTCCGGTGACCAACAAAAACAAAAAAAACATAAAACCCTAAACGTGTCATTTCTACTAGATATGGAACATCCGAGGGAGAAGATATCCGGCAAGAAAAACCTCGGTTATATTACAAGGCCAAAAATGCAAAAAAATGCACAGTATCCCTCCCACCCCATCAAGAAAAGCATGTGTCATCCTTAGCATCACACACATATATATATATAATAGAACTAAAGAGCAAACATACCCATGCGACCTAGGTGTCAGCTACCTAGTTGGTGGAAGGTGTAACTACTCCTCCAATATCCTCTCCAATATTACCGGTTTGACCCGATGCATTTCATAACCAAAGGATCTCATGCCTTCTCCACGAGCTCGTTGCCTCAGCTGGCTCTCTTTTGAGCCTCCTCTCTCGAAATCACAACCTTTGTCTCCATCTCTCTGCTCCCTTTTCGAGCACGAAGCGGGGAAAGTATCCTCCTCAAAACTCGCCTCCTCATGAGGCCGTTTTCCCTTATCATGTGCCATTGGCTCCTCGGTAATGAAATCAAACATCGGCGGTAGCTCTTCTTCACTCTCATCTTCTATCATGGGAGCCTTTGGTAGAGGTACTACGGCTACCCATTGTGCGGCCAAATCCCACACCTAAACTTTTAGTGATCTAGCTCATACCACTTTGCCAATTTAGGCACACAATAATTCATGAGGCGCTCATCCATGTGTCTCAAAAAAGCGTCCAACCGTCCATACGAACTAGATAACGCCTCCAGCTCCTTTGATACCCAAGGCTTTACAGCTTCATTAAAACTTTAACCTTGGAAATTTGTGTGTGCGCTTGCTGCTTTTTGGCCTTAGAAATCATAACTAGGCCGGCTGTAGTGGCTTTCGTGGAGGAGCAAGCTGGTGGTCTAGCGGCTGTTCTTGTGGATGATCGGGAACATCGATAGGTGCAGAAGGTGTCACGCATCGACCTCGGGGCTATGGGCTCTCTACCCTCGGTAGGCTCGGCCGCCAAATGTTGATAAGCATGCGGCATTTAATGCAACGTACACACTTGCCAAATGCCTCTTCTAATATGGTCGCTCCAACGGATGTGGCGGGCGACTCCTCGCCCTCGATACTTGGTTTGTCTCATCTATGATCAACCTAATATCCATAATCTTGTACCATTATCCTGCGATCAGCGTGCTTGAGTCACCGCACTTTTGACTCGGCCGAGTCTATAAATCACATGGGAAAGGAATCGTAGCACCATCATTTATGGCCCCCTCTCTAATCTCTTCGACAATGTACCGCTAGTGAAGGTGCATATCCCTCAGTGTGACTACCAATACTTGCTCTGTCGGGTGTGAGAATATTATCATGGCTAGTTGGTACTCGCCTATACCGCACCGGTGTCCACAAAAATTTAGCTTGAAAATTGAGTGTGGCTTTCTTGATACGAGACTTGCTTGGTGTCATGCAACCCCATTTAACCAGCGGACCTCTTGTGGCAATGACCTGAGATAGCCAAGTGTATTATGCGATACGCTCCTCCTTATTCAACTGCTTAGTGTTGACTGCCAGCTCGATGCCTTTTGTGGTCGAGCTGTTTGTGTTTATCGGGGCATGATAGTATGGCCCATATAGTAGCCTGGAGATGGTCCACTTAAGTCCCGTGGTGACCAGCCACACCAATTCCCTCGTGAATATCACCTCTTCGGATGTTTCTTTATCATTTGGAGCAATGTCTCTGTTATAGATAGACCTCATACCATGAACATACCATAGTCTCACGTTCCTTGGTTGATAATTGTATGTGTTCGAGGTCTCAGTCAATTCATCGTCGGAGTCCCCTTGCTGAGCATGTGACTCTTTAGTTACCAATGCATTTTTCCAGTGTGGTGCTCTCTCGGGAGAAATTGCGAGAGTACACGACGTGGCATTCTTATTTGTACGGCGGGGTGGATCCCTTGCCAGTGGAGTAGGAGCACCTACTAAGGCTGTCGGATTAATTGTTCATTGAGACCTGTCAGCGGTTGATCTCCGCACCAAACTGCTCCTTCGACACTTCATATTCCTCCTCACACGAGCCATGACTCTTCGGAGGAGGACAGCTAGATCCGAGAAGTACGAGGTATGATGGTTGACTCCTCTCCGGCACTTGTTTCTTTGCGAGATCTTTCTTCGGTGCACCCCTTAGAGCCATTATACCATTGGAAAAAATTGTTAGTATACCGGATGAGGTGAAAAATATACACTTTTAAAGCGACTCTCGGTGGACATAGCAGGTGACACAACGAGTCATTGCCCTGAGAAACAACTCATGGGTCATTTGTTCTCTCAGGATCCAGTTTCCTCATGATGGACTAGTGTACTTGACGATTGGTCAAAATGAGTCGTTACTGAGTCGGCGACTTGTTAGATGCAGTAATGACCAAGTTTTTATTTCACTCGGGACGAGCCATATGTGAGTCTTGAGATGATACCATGACTCGTTACATGGCTCGTGCTCGAAGTTTCAAGTGATCAACCCTCATCTTGCAGTTTACTTGCTATTTTCAATCCCACAATCACACAATAACCTAGTTAACATGTCTCTAAATTCTAGTTAAATCAATTTTGATGCAATACGCTGCTTAGGGTTTACTATAAATTTGAAGTAACCATCAATAATTATATATCATATACGGGTTATAAAGATCATAACATTAATCAAGCATTAATCTATTCGAAGCACAACAAATGGAAAGCATAGTGAATGCGGTGATTTTCATGTGGTGTACGGAGTGCAATGAATTTTGTGAGGTGTGTTGCATGCGGTGGTTATGTTGCTTGTTCCGAATGGTTCTCGGTGAGTGATTGTGATGAGAAGAAGATGGAGTTTTGAGTTGGAGTGGTTCTAGGTTCTAAACGCAAATCGGGAGCTTGAAGGGGGTGAGAGAATCGGGTTTAATATAATTTCAGTTAAATTTTACCCTAATTCTGGCATGGGTCGGGTCGGGTCGGTGAGTTCATTTAAAAAAATCTTTTGACGAGCTATACAATGATTTTTTATATGGTTAAATGAATCATTTGTCCCTTCGTCGCATTGCTTGTAGTTCAAAAACTTACTAGTACCTAACGACTCAAGACACGACTTGTCGTCACCCAACAAATCATGGCACGAGTGGTCCTTGGGTGGTAGCTTCATTACGAGATTCGCCCTAACGAATCGTTGGGATTACCCAGATTAGTTATGTCCCTCGTTTGTGCCTTTATCATTTTTTTGAATTGACGAGGATAGTGCACTCGACGGAAGACACCACGACTCATTGTCGGTGGCAACGAGTCGATTAGGTTGACCGTTGTTCCCCGGAGTTTTCTGCTGATGTCTTCCGCAGGTTGGACTGAGCAGGTCGTAAGGTCAAACAACGACTCATTCTATGATATTTTTCATCGGAAGCTGAAGTTCCAGATTTGGTTCCAAATTCAAATTTTCCATCTTAATCACCTGCACCCATTAACAAATGTAAAAACTATATTTTTCTCACATCTACAACTTGGGTTGCCTCTCAAGAGGTGCTTCATTTAATGTCGCGACACGATGCCGGTATATTGATTTCTCAAACTTCACCAAAATATAACCATGGTTTCCTCCCATGCGGCGCTGATTGTTAACGTCACGGCACGACGCGCTTTTCCCAAGTTACTTTCGGACTTCTCAAGGTCCAAAGGTCTACCAATTTAAGTTCTTCACTTAATACAATTAAACACCCGCTAACCATTCACTTTAAACCTCTTTCCTTCATGGTTTTTCTAATTTCATTGCCCCATGAGTGAATACTTGGACCTCAAAAAGGTTCCATCCATTTAGACTTCAATTTACTGAAATAAGCGAAGTCTAGAATTGAATAGTAACACCATATCACCCGGAGTGAATTCTCTTTTATCAATTTTCGGTCATACTGAATTTCATCTTTAATTTGTAAATTTTAGAACTCTCATAGGCTTTCAGCCCCGGAATTCATCAAGCTCATTTAACTAATCAAGCCTTAAGTTTGCCGCTTCGTTCTAGTTTAAATTGACTTCTTGAGTGCCCAAATAGCTTTGTGCTCAAGTTCAACAGGAAGATGACATGCTTTTCCATACACAAGTTAGTCCCAGGAGACATACCTATAGGATTCTTGAATGCGGTCCGATAATCCCATAAAGAATCATCTAGCTTTATTTCCCAATATATCCGGTTTGCATTCACAATCTTCACCAAGATAGTCTTTATTTCCCGATTTGTAATTTCCTTTTGTCCTACTAGACTACGGATGATAGGGTGTTGCCACCACAGTGTTTTACCCCATATTTCTCAATAAATAGAAAAAAACCACCATTACGAGACGTACGAGGAACCCCCATCACTAATGATGGCTCTGGGAGTCCAGATCTAGCAAATATATTCCGCTTCAAGAATGTTGTGACAATCTTCCGTTCATTGTTTGGAAGTGCAAAGGCAAAGACCGGTGAGGTGCCACTATAATGGGGGAAGTGGTCAATCTCTAGACATTCATAGCCCGGACATGCCTCATCAAAAACAAATTTCACCTCCTTCTCGGCGGTTCAGGAGTGGTCTGCAATATTTTGAGAAGTCCTTTATGAATCGTCAGTAAAGCCTGCATGACCAAAATAGCTTTGAACACCTTTCACAGAAATTGGAGGTGGAAGACTAGAAATTACCTCAATCTTGGCCCGGTCCACCTCAATACACTTACCAGATATCTTGTGTTCTAGCACTATACCTTCCTTGACCATGAAATGGCACTTTTCCCAGTTAAGCACCAAGTTTGTCTCTTCACATCTCTGTGACACCTTGCTCAAATGAGCAAAAAGATCCTCGAATGAATCATCCACCAATGAAAAATCATCCATAAAGACTTCAATGATGCCTTCCACCATTTCAAAAAATCTAGACATCATGCAACGTGGAAATGTGGTGGGTGCATTACATAACCCGAACAACATCCTCTTAAAAGCAAATGTACCATATGGGCAAGTGAATGTGGTCTTCTCTTTGTCTTCAAGGGCTAATAATCTGATTATAACCCAAATGACCATCAAAGAAACAATACCATCCTCTTCCTACATGTTTGTCTAACATCTAGTCCATGAATGGCATTGGAAGTGATCTTTTTGCATCCAATGGTTGGTTTTTAATCCATGCATACTCTCCAATAGGTGGCTGCTCTTAAAGGAACGAGCTCATTGATAGCATTTGGGACCATAGTGATTCCTCTCTCTTTCGGTACACACCTTTGAATTTGGGCTTTCCCATTTCTTCATCGCAATAGGATAAACCACACGTGCATCCAACCACTTTATGATTTCTTTCTTGACCACGTCTTGCATAGATGGATTCAACCTACGCGATGCTCAATACTTGAACTATAATTTGGCTCCGGCTGGATCTTGTGATTGAAAATACCAATTGGGATTCCAATAATATACGCAATGGTACACCCGATGGCTTTTTTTGTATCTCTTCAAGATGGAGACAAAGCCTACACTTGTAATTCCTCCAAGTCAGCTGCAGCTATGGCCAGGTAAAGTGTTACTAGCTCAAAAAATACATCTTGTAAATGAGAAGGGAGTTCTTTGAGCTCCAATTCGAAGCTCCTCAATAGAATTGCTTGGTACAGGTGGGGTCACCGATTCTTCAAGCCTAGATCAATCTTCTTTGGAGCATAAGTATACAACCCCATGGCGGCAAGTGCATTAACAATCTCCTCAGCACCAATAACTATCAAAACTACTGGTAAGTCAACGAATCAATAACTCCTCCATAGGCGAGTGGGAACCTAGGTTCCACTACATCTCAATTCTGAGAGACCACCCTCATATCATTTGGTTTCTACATGGATATGCACACATTGAATGTCAGTTCCTCATTGTTCAAGCGGAATTTAAGTTGTCCGGTGTCCATATCTACAAGAACGTCGGTGGCAAGGAGCGGTCTCCCAAGGATAATAGGGACCTAAAAATCAACTTCACGGTCAAGGATAGCCAATTCAAAATAGGAATTAAAAAGGACTCCACCTTTACTAGAACATCATATAAAATTCCCACTGGATTCTTCACCGTACAATCTGCCATCAAAAGCCGCATTGTAGTCGGTTGGGGGCTCCCAAGCCCAACTATCGAAAACTACTAATGGAATCAAATTAATGCAGCTAGCACCAAGATCACATAATGCCTTTGCAAAATTAAAGGCTCCCGATAGCGCACGGGATGGTGAATGCCCCGGGGTCCTCCTTTTTTACGAAAAAGAGAGCGAGATGCTATTTCAACGCAATGGTGCAAATTGTCTGCACGTTCGAAACTCACAATCCTATTTCTAGTGTAAAGGTCCTTCATGAATTTTCCATAGCCGGGCATATGCTCAAGTGCCTCAACTAATGGGATATTCCTGAAATATTGCTTCAACATGGAAATGAACTTGTGATACATCATATCTTCGACCTTTTTCTTCAATCGTTATGGAAAAGGAGGAGGTCTAGGGATCGGTGTGAACTTTTGTTGAGTCTCCTTCTCCTTTGTCATTTACTTTAGATCCATGCTCCTTTGCATTACTAGGAGTAGTCTTTACCACTAAATTTCCAATCAATGTTGGATCTTCCAAGAATCGACTACCTTTCATCATTCAGCGCTGTAGGCTCTTCTATTTCATCGATGACAACCGACCTCCGAGGATCAACAATCGGCTCCTACTCCTAGTAGTAGTTTGTCATTTTCGGATTTTATGCGTATTACTAGGAAGTGTGCCTTTCTTCCTACGATTAATTGCATCGGACATCGACTCAGGCCTCTTGCTCAATCTACTGGCCACGACATGTGATTCCACTTGTTGATTTATACCAAAAATAAACACGAAGATCCTTGAAATGGCTTATCTATTGTCTCGATACTTCAAGTACTTTAGAAAACATGTCTTCCAACCCTTGAACCACATGACTCTAGCACACGATTCCTTGGAGGAACATAAAAAACGCTTCTATCATTCTTTACTCCTCACCTTCTTCCGATCTCCATTGTCTTTATCTTGGCCTCGGTTGTAATTGTTATCCTTATAAAGTTACGACCTTTGGTTCCCTTTACCTTGATGCCAAGAGTCTTGGTTAGATCCTTGGGTGTTGGTCCGAAGCCGCCTTTTCGATCATTAAAGATGATTCTGACCCACTCCGGAATCGAGTTTCGCCTTCTCATTTCTCGGGGCCTTGCCACGAACCCTAACATTAACTTTCTCAGCTCGGGCTCCCATCGGATGCTTAGCAAGCAGCTCCATTGTGGTCTTTATCTACGCAATATCTTGATCATATAGCACATCTTTTCTTCTGTTCTGCGGACATACCAACTACATAAGAACCAACGGGAATCTCGAATCTCTTGTATGCCAAACGGTTGTTTTTGGGTTATTCACGTCAGTAATAAACCTTGCACTTAGGTGTGAATCATAAAGGTTACGCAGTAGGTATCGACCACTTCCTTGGTGTTGACATTTAGAGACCTGAAGATCTCCAGCATTGTATCATGCGGAATCCATGATTTGGTACCCTTTTTAGCTTCTTGTTGAAATGCAGCCATGTCTTGTGAAGTGCCTCTGAATTCAATTGCCTAAAGTTATATATCTCATCTTTCAGCTACAATGCTTTGGACGGTGGGAAGAATCTTTCAAGAAAATCTCTCTTAGGAAAGCTCCTCCCAAGTAGTGATAGAATCATTTGGCGGCTCGACCAACCACATCGTTGCATCATCCCCTAATAAAAGGGAAATAACCTCGGTCGTATCGCATCTGAAACCCTCCCGGTTTATTGTATGCCTTAAAAATACCCATGAAATTTGTCAAGTAGTATTAACATCATCGGTTACGCAGCCGTCATCTTCTGCATGTTGGCTATGAGTTGGATCATAGCACTTGTAATATCAAACTTTGCCCAAGCAGGGAAAGTGGGAGGGAGAAGAGCTCAGTACCGGCTTCGTCTATATCGGTATCATCTTCCTCATCGAAATACTAGTGTCTCTACTGTTTTGGACCTCTACGCCTTCTAGCTCATTGCAGCTGTGACTAGACATTTCTCTTCCATAGCCCTAGCTTACTCATGATCTACGGCCGAGCTTGCTCCTCCGCCAAAATTCTCATTGTGGCTTGGTCCCACTTGTCTCCTATTCTTATGTTTGCCATTCTTCTTAGATTCCTTAGTGTCTGCTCAAGTTCGTGATCAATTTGAACCGGGGAATTTCCTTGGCTCCTTGTATTAATTTATGCATGAACCTAAAACCTTTGTTAAAAACAAAAACAACAAAAGAAAATAAAAAGGAAATAAGAACCAACGGTAAATAAGCACAATTAAAAGAAAGCCTTAGGTTGTATTCCTGGCAATGGCACCAAAATTTTATGTCGCCAAATTGCACCTCACAATTGAGAAATAAAGTGGTCGATGTAAAATATATGACGCAACAAAGGTTGAGGTCGATCCCACATGGAATATGGAAAGAAATTGAGTTAATGTGAATAGCTATTACTATCGGGTTACTTACTTTTAATGGAAAGAAATAAACTACTAAATAAGAGTAAACACAGACTAAATGCTTAAGTCAAATTTGGTTTGTATTCAGTCAACAACTTGAGTAGGATTGTTTTCCTAAGACTTCATAACCACAAAGGCATTTTACTCTTGCAATGCTCCGGTGTTTATCATGCAATATCGGTAAGTTATTTTCACCTAAATGGTTGGTCCCTATCACAGATGATTATCACCATGCAACTTAGTAAGTATACTGGTGTATCCTTAATTAACCCTTACCCTTAATATCGGATTAGCTATCCCTGGACAAGTTCAAGCTATTAGATGAGGTTGATAGCCTCAAATCTCCGTTGTTAATCCCATTTCCATTCACTACCTCCTTGATCGATAAAGTAAGAATAAGGAGAGTTCGACTTTACTGCTTGATTAAGAAATAATTAAAAGCAGAAGGAAAAAAATACATGCATTAAACCCCATTCCAAGAATCACTAAGTGTTTAACTAATTTTGTTAATTCAACTTGGTTCCGCAACCCTAGTTATAGGTTTAGCTACTCATATTCTTTGAATAATCACAATCACAAAATATTGAATAAATCATATTGTAACTTACAAATTATTGTAGAAGAAAGCCATATAAAATTGAATGAACTCCAAACATTGAACAAATTCCAATGTTGCTTTTGATACTCAAACTCAATAACAAAATTGTAAACTTTGTTTCTTCAACCAATAATAGTAGTACAACACCAAAATCTATGTGAAAATAGTAATAATAAGCGTACGTCGAAAGTAAACCTAAACAATGTATTTATAATTCTTAAACCTTTTCTGATTAAAATCGGCAAGTCGTTAGTGGTCTTGAGCTATGTAACGACTCGTTAGGTCCCACGGCCCGGAAGTTAGTGATCAATGGTGCAGGCATCCTCGGTGTTAAGCCCAATCGTGAAATGGATCACCGAATGGTCGTCGAGGCCCTGGGCATGAGTCGTTAGGCCCCTCGTAGTCTAACTTCATCAAATCTCAGTGTATCCTACGATTGGCTTCGGTGATCTCCCAAGTGGTAGCAGTACACTAACGATTTGTTATGTAATCCATTATTTCCCTTTGGTTGCTTCTTCAATAATTCATCTCCATGTCTTCACGACTCGTTACATACGAGTGAGTCGTACCATCGCACTTATGTTAAGTACATTTGTTCCTTTATCTTCCAAACTCGATATTTTAGACAGACTCGGCCAATAGGTCATGCTAGTCTGTATTTCGGGAAGTGCCTTGCAGCCTCCTGATTCGAGTTGTTTACAGCATTAATTTTCCCGTTTCTCTTCCAAACCTATTTTCCTACAACATTAAGCATAAACGCATCCTTTGCATTAACATACCCCAATTGTGCATAGTTTCTTGGTTTTAAGCATCGAAGAAGTGCCTTAAAATCATGACACATCAAAGGCCAACCCTGAAAAGTAATATTACGGTGCGACAAAGTCCACACCAAGTGGCACCGGATAGGATAATTGAGGACCTTGTAATCAAAGTGGGTAAGTTCATTATACCAACTAATTTCATCATACTTGACTTTAAAGTTGATGACAAGGTGCTATTGATCTCAGGACGGTCATTCTTGGCTTAGCTGGAGGAGCCATCATAAATGTGAGCGGTACCCTTAAAATGAGGGTCGATGATGAAGAAGAGGCTCTTGAGTTTACCAAAGAGATCCGCAGGCCCACACCTCTGAGATCTTTGTAAGATTAATGTGTTGTCAAAGGCTAAGTGTAGGGGTTGTAGATTGCATGGAGTCCTTCTTCAGGGATATGATCACATTTTAGCCCGAATCTGATGGAGGGCTTAAGTTAAAGAAAAAGTTGGAAGAGAGAGGGACAGTGGAGTCTGTTCCTCGAAAATCAAAAAGAGAAGAGGATGGTTCTCGAAAGGGAACCTTGGTTTGAGATATCTGAGAAGGATAGTCCACGTCATTCTGCGACGTTAAATCGAGCTGTATTTGCTTGAGGCAGCCCAAGGAGTAGCTGGGCAATTTATTTTATTTGTTTATTTGTTTATTTTAACTTTTGTTGTGGTGGTGGTGATTTAAGAATAGATTGAGGAGAAGTTTGAGTACCCTTAGAAGAGGAAGCTATAGACACAAAAGAAAATGAGTGTGGGGTTGATAACTCACACATTGTGCAAAATGAAGGAAAAAATGTTGTTAGCTAGGCCGAGAGGCCTCAGGGAGTATTTCTCATCCTTTTAGTATTTTTATTTGATGCTTTGGGAACATAGCATGAGTCAAGTGTGGGGTGAAGGAATTTCACATTTTGGTACTTAATGAATTCGAGTTGAGCATATATCATCCACCCGTTGATTTTCCTTTTTGGTTCTTTTCAATAGAGTAGCTGTGAACCAATGAATACAATTTTTCTTTTTACGTACATAGATATTTTTAGTCATAGTTAGGGACTTTTCCCAATGATGGAATGGATGACGACCGTCTTGAGGAAAATTAGTCATTAGATTTTGTTTGTGATCCTTAGCTGATTGATGACTTGATGTTCTTGTTATGTGTTATACATTATTTTGAGATGCAAGTGTTGTAAATTACCGAAGCATGTTAGAAGTTTATAACTTTGTTTGAGACACCTAGGCTCTTGAATATGACTTTGTGTGCTTGAAAGCTTAATCTTGACTTCTTGTGATTAGTTGAGTTAAGATGTCTACTGAATCTGTCTTGAATTGAGCATGTGTCGTGTACGCAAAAGGTTTTGAATAATCCATGTTGTTGTGTAGTGTCTAGAACTTTCTGGTATGTATACAAAACGAAATGAGGATGTCGATTGTAGGAGATGGATTTAGGCATTTCTTTGAATGAACCTAAACTTTTATCCCTTGCTTTACCTACCTTGAATGTCTAATCCTCGTTAGCCCCATTGAGTCCAGCAGGTGTATTCTTTGCCAGCCACAACATGAGCTTAACCCCTTCTTTTCGGTAGCCTTGAGCTTGATCCAAAACTCCTAAGAACTTATGTGGAATTGCAAAGAGAGTTAAGGAGAGAGGAGTTGGAAGAAGAAAGAAAGTGTAGTTGTGGGAGTTAAAGTAAAGACTAGAGGTGCACTTGTTTAAATAAATTAAGAGTTGAGAAGGAAGTAAAAAGAGGAAAAGTGCAAAAGAAAATTGCTCAAGTACTCCTTACTAGTAAGTGTGCCTAATGAAATGGGAAAACAAAAGGAAAATGGGGGTGAACGGAATAAAGGTGAAGTAAAAGGATGGAAATTCCTAATGAAAGTTTGATATATTAAAATCGCATAGGGAATATTGTCACTATTCTTGGCCATGATAGTACTTACATACAGGTAGCTTACATTAAAACCCACTAAGTCCTACTTGATCTTACTTTGGAACATTCCTAAATTAGTGGAGTAAAACACTAAAGGCAAGCTTATTGGTCAATACATGTCGTATGTAGATTCTTTGTGAGAGTGAGCTTATTTCTTATTCATACACCATATATGTCATGATTTGAAAACTAATGAGTGAAAAAATGCGCTCTCTTGTTGTGAGGGCACATGTTTGAGGAAGGATAAAATTCATCTTCTGATTTCTTGGTTGGCTAATTTTCATGAGTTTGTTGAGTTTGAGAGTCAATTCTTGTGGCTAGGAAGTATTAACGGAGTTATGTATGGGATTTAGTAGCTATATCATGCATGCTCTATTTTTAACTTGCTATCTAAAACAATCGGTGTAGCCTTAACTTGAATTGTCTTGCTTCAATTAGCTATGTATGAGTTCATCATGTGCATGAGATGTAATAAGTTATTTTCGAGGAAAAACAAGGCTTTAATTGTTGGAATAATTACGTGCCCAAGTGCTATTTTATAACTTAATTTAGGCGTGTTTGTCAATTTAATTGATTATATTCTCATGTGATTATGTATACTTATAAGCCTAAACTAACCAACATGAATAGTCCTTGTTTTATAGGTCTAAAATGCATATGAGGGACTTAATAATGACGGTTGAAGTGAAGGAATGGAGTTTTGATCAAATTGAAAAAGAAGGCAAGTGGACATGCTAAGGAAAGGCTAGGCGCGCCTGACTGACGATGCCTCGATGTGCATACACCGCACCTGGCGCCTTGCCATGCCATGCCTTCTAGCACTAGTGGGCATGTCACACTATGCGTCACGCGCGATATGGATCGTGCCACGCTGGGCATCGCGCATAGCACCCATGACATGCATTGCCGAGGTTTCCGGTGATCTTTGCGCGTTTGCTGTGCCATGGAGAAAGATTGGCGCGACCGAGTCCGTGACATGGAGAAAGATTTGCGCGACCGGGTCAGTGACATGGAGGCGTAAATCTACCACCAAATTCCATTTTCTCATTTAATATAAATAGGACACTTTGCTCAAAAAATATTTTATCACGAAATATTTTGAGAACAATGGAGAGGAGCGAAGGAGAAGGAAAGAACTCTCTCTACCTAGTGTTGACTAATTTTTATTCTCTTTTATCTATTCATGTAAATTAGTCTACTTGAATGTGTTTTAATTATTTGTACGAACATGAGTGGCTAAAACCCTTCCTCTAGGGTTGGGGGGCCATGATACATGATTGTAAATGCATGAATTCTTCGTTGTTTTGAATATTTAGTTGTTGTTTTGTCTTACATTTCTTATTATCATTTTTATGCTTCATGTGCATGAAAACAAACTCGTTAAACATAGGTAAAAGCTTGAAAGAGATGGCAGGCTCTAACCACAAGAATGGGAGCATTTCACATCTACGATAGAATTAGGGGTTCAGATAGAAATTACACCTAATTTTCCTTGTTTTGTTTATAAAATGGGATGAGCTAGACGCCGACATAGAATTGTCCACATCGTTGCTTGTACAAGTTTTTGTGAAGCTAATTTAGGTTAAATGATTAGAAAACGAGAGTGCATAATCAAGGGCACATCCACGTAGATAAATTACTCTCGAATTAGGACGTCACATCCCGTACACCACATCCACATAGTTAGGAACTCCGTACACCACATCCACATAGTTAAATTGCTCACGAAATAGGACGTAACATCCCCACTCAACGATGTAGGTGTGAGACTAGTTTTTTTGTCTTTAAAGGCTCGATAGACCATGAAGATCGCATTTTAAATATTTGAGACAACAACTTAAGTTTTCATACTCGAACCATTGTGGTGTATCATTGCAATGATTATTAGGCCTTAACTTTACTTGCTTCTTGTATTGTTTCGGTGTAGCAATCCCCTAGATTTAATTAGAATTTTCCAAAATTTCTGCAATCAACACTTGTGAAGGTTAAATAAGAACTTGATATAATTCGTTGAATTAGCCCTAGTCCATGTGGGTTTGACATTCGACTCTTAAAAAGGACTAACATGTACACTGTACGACCGCATACTCTTGCTTGTGCACTAGGGCTCAACATAAATCAAAACTAGAAATCAACAATCTTTCAAACTTCAACCATCAATTACAACCAAAACCTTAGAATGACGATTAGCTACTCATATAAAGCGGAAAAACAAAGATAACATCATCGTTCTTAGTCAAACAAGAAGAAAGAAGAAACCTAAGTAGAAAGTAGAAATTGTCTCTCTTCCCATACAAACTTCAAAATAATGAATGATATGATAATCGATATGCTAAAACACCGTAGATATTATTGTCAAGATCTGAACATAGGCCCGGATCAAGACACGGGACAAGGAACGCCGAAAGGCTCCAAATCGACCTATGGCATGAACATAACTTCTAGCTCAATCAATAAAAGCGGAAGATAATTCATAAAAAACATAGAAGAAGTCTAAACATAACATAACATTAGAATACAAATGCGAATTTGAAGCTGATTATGGTCTATGTCTGAAAAGCCTCTATTTTTGATGAGTTTATGGGACAAAACCCCAACTAACTCTCTATGTCTGAAACTTAAAATACAAAGATAACTGATAAGAAATGGTCCTCGGGAGATGAGGACTCACCAACTGGGATTGGATGCTAACTCCGGAGAAATAGCTAGTGATGAGGCGAGTCTGGATATTGGAGCCTGTATCATGAAACGATACATCATAAAGTATGCGGTCAATACGTGGAATCTACCGAGTATGCAAGGTAAGTAAAACCGCTAACTAAAATAATTAAATCATGCATAATATAAAACATAATCAAAATAAGATTCTAAGAGTAGGGCTTGCATGCTATGTTCTGAAATCATGATCTGAACATAACTGAACATTATAACTGGATCGAATGACCCAAAGCTGAAAACGGACAATCATAAATAAAATTGAACATTGGGTAAAACCTACTGAAAACAAAATATCACGACTGATGTACATGTATAACTGATATCATGACAAACAATGGGAGACTCATCATATAACCGACATTGCCACGATAGAGCATATGTGGTTTCAACTATCACACTCAAGTGGGCAGAGCCGTCCAAAGCCTTGCCAGTGCTAAGGCCGCTATCATGATATCAATATCAAGCTCAAGGCCCCTTGGAGCAGGGGAAAACTCCAAGGGAGGTCCCAAAATATAAAAGGAAACCTACATTGGCACGTAGTTCTGAGGCACAAGGTTGACTGACCCTTAGCCTACTCGGTGCTAGATACTACTCCCAAATACATGCATTTTCTCTCCATCATTTTCCAACGAATCCGACCATCATCTAGTGACGAAGCTGAATTATAATATACATGTATAATTAGAATCATACCATGAGGAGTCTTAGCTCTAACCATACCACAAACTGAAAATAATGGGAGTCTTAACTCCAAAACCATGTGGTAAGCTAATTCATGAAATCCTAAAACATACTTGATCATATGGGCTTGCCCAATACTCTAACATGCTTGAAATCAATTTGATTCACTTTAAAAACATAAACATAAACATGGGTATATTGAAAGCATACATTATTAATAAATATCTCATCATACTTGAACTGATAACTCATAGATCTCAACTTTCATGAATATTCATAGATGGGAATCATAATTTAGAAAACTTAAGAACGTAATTTATAATTTAAAACATTTTAAAATCTTCCCATTCATCATAATTCATTATTTAAAACATGCTTAGATCATACCAATGAATAAAACTTAAGAATTCATGCATTGGGTAAGAGGGAATTGGGCATGGGTGTGGACAATTTCACCCATTCATAGCCTTACATACATGAAAAAATCTGATTCTCAAAACCCTTAAGCTTTCATGCATGAAATAGGATAGGTTTAGAATGTCATAACCCCTCTTAAAACTCTCTATTTCAAGCTTAAAGCGACATAGTTTAGGACCCTAGGGATTAGGAATGATGAAAATACCCTTAATGAATTTCCTTGAAAAACTGCTCTGCCAGTGACAACACGCATCACAATGGACCGTTACAAACTCCAAGGGCCTGCTACATCCCTCATTGTTTCATCCTCGATTCAAGTCTCAGATCTCCTACCACTACTGGATAGGACAAGTTGTTACAAGCTCCAACGACTCGCTTCTACCAGTCATTGTCACCACTGTCCATCTCTCGAGATTCCTCCCAATGGGCACTAACAATGACTCGTTTCTCTCAACGACGAGTCGTCACTTGATTCGTTACTTCCTCCCTGAACCAGACCCACCTCACAATGGCTCATATCTAACGACTCGTTACATCAAACAATGGGTCATTCCTAGACCCGTTATTCCCCACTCCAGACCTATAAAATCTCATCACGAGCACATCCAACAGGTCGTTGCTCCCACCAACGACTCGTACAACAACCCGTTCTAAGAAAATTTCCCAAACTTTTGCTACTTTTCATTTTTAAATTCTGGGTCTAGTCATAGGCACTTCTGGGGTATTACAACATTTTCCTCTTGGGAACATTCATCCCCGAATGTGGGTAAACATATTGAAAACAGAGAAATGCAATCACCATATTCAAATACAGAACATACATGCTGAAAACTGATGAAGTGGCTGACTCTGAATTGAACTACATGACTGGATTGAATTACCGAATCACAGATACATATATTTGCATGAAAGAAACTTAGGTACATGAGCTGAACATGAAACTGAATAAAGTATTAAGGAGGAGACTGATACCTCAAGCTCAAACTGAGCTAGAAGGAAATCGATGTGGGTATTTATCCACCATATCTTCTTCGGCTTCCCATGTAGCTCCCTCAATATACTGATTCCTCCATAAAACCTAGACTGAAGCTACTTCTTTGTTCCTTAGCTTAAGAACCTGCTGATCCAGTATCTCTAATAGAATCTCTTCACAACTAAGGATGTCTTTCACACGACACTATCCACCAGAAAAACTAGAGTTGGATCAGCCAAACCTTTCTTTAAGAGCGATACACGGAGATGATGGACTAAGGCTAGTTCTGAGGGAAACTCCAACTCATGTGCTACCTTGCCAACCTGTTTCACAATCCGGTATGGGCCAACATAACGGGGACTTAGTTTCCCCTTCTTTCAAAATCTCATCACTCCCTTCATGTGAGATACCTTTAGAAACCTCCAATCATCAACTTCAAACTAAAGTTCTCTCCTTCTCACATTTGCACAGGAATTTTTGTCACTCTGAGCTATTTTCAACCTGTCCCTTATAAACTGAACCTTCTCCATGGCCTCATGGACTGAATTTTTCCCTATCATCGCAGCTTCACCGACTTCAAACCAACCAATAGGCGATCTACACCTCTGATTTGTTGTGGGTTTACATCACTTTTGACACTCAAAACTAAAAAAAATTGCATGAACTTAGGTATGTTTATGTGGATATAAGGAACTTTTCCTTCAATTGCAGGATGAATTGATGTTGGACCTAAAAATGGCAAAAGAAAGCCAAAAAGATGCAAAATGGGCTTAATGTGCAAACCATAGTATGAATCGTAGAAAGTACCTATGAGTCGTACTGAGGGACAAGAGAAGTTGCAGAAGGCTTAAGGTGAAAAGAGGCAATGTATGAGTCTTAGTACAGATCGTACCAGGCTGGTACGATTCTTGATGAAGAAATCATGACAAAAATCAGAAAAGTTGCATAAAGTGCTGACTCCTGCTACGGAAGGAATGTACGACCCATGGGAAGAAGTTACGATTCATACCATGCCGGTCGTATTGAACTTCAGAAGAACTCCAAAGTTTCAGCATTAAAGTACGGGAGCTCAATATGGGTCGTACGAAGGAGGTACGAATCCTATCTAGATCCAACACTTAGCCGAAAATAATTCAACAATGCAAGGCCCAACAGGAAGCTACGAGTCATAGGAAGTTGCTACGGGTCGTAATTGGGCTCGTGACGACTGCGACACCAGATATGGAAATTCATCTAGTTAGTCTAGGAAAAGGATTCACGTGTCTATATAAATACGTTTTTAGGTTTTATTTTTCTACGAGAGAAGAAGATAATGATAGACAAGCGACACAAGTAAGGGAAAGAGAGGATTGAGCTGATTCAACTTGTGATCAACCTTTTCTTGAATTCAACTTGTTCTTGCTACTTGTTTCTCAAGATTTTTGTGGAGTAATTTAAGGAAGTGTTTTTCTTAATCATCATTGTAGGTACTGATTTTTATTCTTAATCATGAATGCAAATCACAACTTTGCAGCTATGAGAGGCTAAAACCTCCACAGCTAGGGTTGTGGGAACCATGGTGAATTAACAAGCTAGGGTTACACTAAGTGATCTTAAAACCAATACAAACACTCATATTATATTCTCTTCATGCTTAAATGTTTCTTAACGGTGCGCAACGATAGGACATGCCTGAATTCTTTACTTGCTTTGGTCGAAGAGGTAGAGATTAGGAAAATAGAATTATAATGGAGCCTTGATTTTGGATGATCATTATATTAACTTGAGCTGTGGTCGCAGGATAGTTAAATCTTGAACTAGTGATAACGGATAGCTTGAAATCGCTCATGAGACATGGTCAAGTGATTAAGTATAGTCATTTAATAGGGACTGGTCAGTCAATTGAATGAACCTAAGTTATCAGTTCTATAAGTAAGTATTGATAATAATCACAAGTGTATACCCAAAGAAGATATGAACCCATGGGGAACACAAATCCTAGTTATCCTTTGATATTGACTTAACACCAGAATTTTGATATTTTCTTTTATTATTTATTTTCTTTAGAATTCTCCTATTTTTAAGTAAGTACCTTACAAGTTCAGTTACCGACTATAATCCAATCTCCCTATTCCCTTTGGGATCGACCCCACCTCTAATTAGGTTCCTTATTGACAAAGTCGGATTCTCACTTCAGTAGGAGGTGTGGTTTGAGCTTTATAAAAAAGTGGCGTCGTTGCTGGGGAATACGGCTGAAACTAGGATTTTAGCTTGTAATTGACTTATTGGTTGTTACGTCACTTTTTACATTTTTTATTTGTTCTTCTTTGTTTTTCTTTAGTGACTCTAAGGCTACATCAAAAGAATAAGTTTTCACTCAAGCATCCTAACGGACCATAGCAAGATGCCAACACCTATGGGAGAAATTGTGATTGGTGATACATTGGCAGCCATGATAATTAATTATGAAGAGGATGGAAACCCGGAATACACAAATACGGTTAATGCCTTAAATGGGACAGGGTCATATAACTTCAGCCCAAAGAAGTTAGACCTGGACTTAAAGAACCGTTCAACACCGCCGGCCAAACCA
>JACEIK010003245.1:126117-173478 GCA_018107945.1 Datura stramonium | reverse complement strand
AACAACTACGTACAATACATACTGAATTCTGTAGTGATACGTAATCTCTGACATGCTTTGCTAAATTTCATACTGTACAGGATATACCGCTTCTATGGTCCAATGATACCTCCTACCCTCTCTTATCATTTCGTCAAATTTTCATCCCATACTGGAAGTAACAAACATATATACTTTAGTTATGGTCTGCTATTAAAATTTCGCCACTCTTACAACATAGGGTCAATATCTGAACCTTGTGGCCTTACTTGCAATTATATTGAGAGCCCACGACTGTCTGCTGGGCCTTATCTCTAGGCCACACTAGATTAGAGTCTCTGTGTCAGTAGTTTCTTAACTTCTCCGTAGGCGGACATACCGCGGCATTACGGCTGTGATCTTCTTTGTCTCTTAGCGCTCGATCCGGGCTTAGTCCTTAACACACGATATTCTATCAATTTGAAGTGATTCTAATTTCCCCACAAAATCTGGTATTCCTGCTTCTTCCCCTTATCTTACTTAAATTTGAACTCACGGGGTTCAAGGTACGCCTTTCATTGTTAACAAGATTCTTGGTCAAGTCTCGGCTCATACCTCTTCGACTTAACGATCGAGACCCATCTGATTCCGCAAGACCTCCCTATCTTTCGGTATCACAACCGAAACCATAACTATTATCTTGCAGGTATATCCTTCCATTGTTAGCGTATTATGGCGGACTTGGCCTTTTCGACTCGAACTTGACTATCACTAGGCGTTCATTGCGACAGGTCTTTTACACCTGCTTCGAGTAAGCTAGCAGTCTTGCTCTTCTGGCTTATTACCATGAGGGTCTGCACAACTTACGTAATCATAGGGTCTCTTTACGCTCTCTAACATACTTGGAATCAATCAATCCGTCTTCACTTACTGCTTGATTTGGGCAACCTCACCTCAATTCTTATGCCCCTTTACTGTACTGGAATCAAAATTAAGAGGTAGGAACAGCCTTTTCTTATTGCAACAAAATGAAGACATGGAAGCTGTACCCATGCGAAAGGATTGAGGTGGGAATTCTTGCATTTCCTCTCTTTCTCACATATCTGATAATCTGGTATTGTCTATTATCTTAATCAGATCTTATATGTCTAACAAATAAATCAACTCGTATGTACATTATGCTTATAACTTCCTATTATGAGATTAGCAAGACTATCGCAGAATGGTACCGATAAAGGTTCACATTGGGAGGTCTCTAATACCTCCTCTTGCTATTTGTAACTACCCTGTAACTAGTCGGTGTCCTCTTCTGCTGCTATATCCAATCTTCTACCTGTTATAGGGTGTTGATGATGCTGTCTTTGTATACGTAACCAAAGAATATGGTAAGTTTTAGGGATTCAACCCTATCTTTATTACTGGATTACATGCTTGCAGTGAATGAGAAAGAAGAGTAACCATCCTATCATGCCTCACTGACCTTCTGCCTATAGTATGCTAGTGCACAACACATCCATAGACAAGACTCTTAGCACGGCTTGCAGACTGCCCACAGGACACGGCACGCTCACGATGGGTTTGTCACGCCACCGCAGCCCAGGAGTATGGCGGCACTGGTGCTAGTAGGACCTGGACTGCTAAGCGGTAAGCCTAGGCGTCTGGTGCCTGGATAGCTCTACTTCTGATTTCTGGAAATAATGGGCTATATAGCAGTACATCAAACATAGCCTCGGCCCATTTGGGCCTATAGCCACCTATAGATGCAATAGTAACCGAGAACATACTTATAACAAGGAACCTATGCGGGCCGACAAGGCCACCATGCTGTCTAGTCATCTGAAACTCAGCATAGAGAATACTGAATAACTACGTTACCAGCAAGGTCACCACTACTATCAAACAATGGCCCCACACGGCCAACATAAACAAGAATACTAAACAGCGAACACAATGCGCGGCCTCACACGACCAGCTCAACTGACCACAGGGAGATAAATATATACAATCTGCAAGCCTCTATAAGTACTGATATAATGGTCAGGATAGGGCCCCGACCTACCCATGCGTACAACAAAAAGAAAATGAACTACACCTGTGAATATCAAGCTCACAGGATAGCGGGGGGCGATGATTCTATAAACTGGCTGGAATCACGAGGATCGCCTCCTCGTCTATGAGTACCTGCAGGCAAGCCAATGCAGCGCCCCAATGGACGTCGGTACCCTTTGAGTGGCAGTATGCAACAATTGGAATACAACTAAATACAAATAACATAACTAGCAAGTGCATAGCGAGGAGATAGCGAATACGGAGAGCGATATAAAATTGGATCAAACCTTTCTGTACTGATAGGGCAGGAGCGTACCTGTAGACGCGGCGGCCTGCTGTCTATTAACTAATATATAGCACATAAATACATATATAGCAAGCAAGAGCCAATACGAACCCCCATTAGCCGGATGGCGCCAAGCAAACAAACAATCTATATACCCCTACACAGGTCAAAACCGGCCAAAATAAGTCACTCCACTCATCTGCTAACTACAGCACCTCTGCCGGCCCCCTGGGTCTCGGCTCGGGCATAGCCTACGATATATATAACCGTGTACGAGTTCGGAGGACTCTATCTTCATATCATGCTTCAGCGTGTCTGAATGCAACTCACAGGCTAGCGCACAACGGGGCACTACGTATAATATTGCTAATCAGCGTGATATGAGGAAAGCTTCATCCCATCTTCGTCCAAAGCGGGGGCAGCATGCCCTCCTTGGTGACGTAAACCCACCCGCTCGGTGGGCGACACGTTACCACCAACCCAGGGGCGGCGGGGATGCTCAGTGCCCTCCTGACACAGCTAAGTCTTAACAATCAATAAGCACATAAATAGCAAGCATGTTTAACTGAAAACAAATACTATCTGAATTGATTTCTTATTCGATCTCTTTACGTATTATGCGATTCTTATCTTGCTTTATACTAAATTTTTAATCTTTATCTAAGCACATGGCTAATACGTAGCCAGGATACTATCTGTCAGTATGGCTAATCTGTAGCCAAGTTATCATTTGTCTGAATGGCTAATCTGTGACGAGGATACTATGTTGTTTATCTAATTTTACTTTACTAACTTTTATTACGAATATACATGCCATATTAAACTAAAAACATGCTTGCTAAATGCGTACTAGGCTATGCGAGTATGGAATGCTAACTCGCCATTTGCGCATGCTTTTACTAACTTTCGGGTAGTACGATGTAACAACGCAAACCGAGACTTGCGAACTTGCACAATACTCAGTATTCAACTCACAGGAGTTCTATTACGGAGTTCACTGAATTAAAACACTATCAAACAGTATGTTAAGCTCACGTTGTTTCCATTCTCATTGATTGGTGATGACAAGGAATGGATTCAAAATAAGTTAGTAGGTTCCATCACTACTTGGGAGGTTCTTTTCAACAAATTCATCAACAGATTCTTCTCTTCAAGGAGGACAAAAAAGTTGAGAGGATGATCTCTACGGTTTTGTATGAAGATAGTGAATCCTTGGATCATGCTTAGGAGCTTGTCATAGGGCTACTTGAGAGATTTCCTGCACCACATACGAGTCGAAGGAGATTATAGAATTACAACTTTTATAAAGAAATTTGAAGTCGTACTAAAAAATATTGCTTAACGCTATTACACGAGGCAAATTTTGTCCAAGAGAGTATGATGAGATAGAAAATCTTTGAATCTCTGTGTCGAGGAGTCAAGGCTATTAGGACTCAGGTAGAGGATACACATCAGCCAAGGTTCCAGAAAAACTTGAAGTGGATGGTGTGGCGGCAATTCGACGAGATATCGATTAGTGGTGAATATGATTAGCAAACTTGTGGCCAATGGCGGGGAAGTAACTCAGCAAGTCCATCGGAATTCGAACTCTACCACCATAATGTGAGGTGTGTGGAGAAGGTCACACTTATTTAGGTTGTCCACTAAACCCAGAAGCTTTATATTTTGTAGGACAACAAGGTGGTGGTGGAAGTTTTGAAGGTAATAGCTATAACCCGGGGTACCAAAATACAGCCAATCCCTCATGGGGAGGAATTAGAATTTCCAAGGCCCTAGAACACCTATCCAAGACCTTAGGGCCAATAGGCGAAGCAGTTTATTATAGGAGAAAATGAAGTAGTGGATAGTTTAGTAGACTTAGGTGGTTAATGAGATGCAAAAGTCTGCCAGCTAGAGAAGATAGATGGGGCCATTGTCCTTCAGTAGACCAATAGATTGCAAGGGGCATTTCGAGTAACACCGAGAAGTACCCCAAGGAAAATATGAGTGCAATTTCTTTTCAAAGTGGTAAAGCCGGGGTAAGGTGATCTGAAGGAATAGAGAATTATGGATGAAGAGTGGAGGTCGTGATGTCCATACAAGAAGTTGGTGAGTCAAGCAACTCAAATCCAAATTTGGTAGGACTCAGCCTGCCAAAAATTTCTTGATATGTTGAAATAGGTACATGTTAACTTACCATTGGTGCAGAGCTTTTGTAGGAAGTTAGAAGTATGTGAAATAGCGAGTGTGTGTAAGAGAAGGGTGATGGAGTTTGAGACTGTGGCTCTCATGGAAGAGTGCAATTCTCGAGGTGTAGAACAAAATTCCTAAGAGAAGCTGAAAGACCCCGGGAGCTTCAACCTTCCGGTAGAAATTAGAAATAAAGAAGTTGGTTCACAACGTACAACGTGCGAGCACTAATTTGATGTTTGCATCCTTGTTCGGGACCTTAGGCTTAGGTGAACCACGTCCCACCACGGTGATCACATTGCAACTGGCGGCCAGTGCCCCACTTATCTGACAGGTATAGAGGATATTAATGCTTGATTAGGTTGAACCAATTCATCTTACCGATAGACTTCATAATCATGGATTACAACTTCAGTCTGGCGGTTCCCCTCATTTTAGGAGAGGATTCTTAGCCACCGTAGATGCTATCCTAAAGGTGAAGTCAGGTAAGATGTCAATGAATGTGGATGGTCAAGAGGCAGTCTTCGATGTGTTTAGAGTGGCCAAGTAGCCACCTCATTATGAGAATTTCAAAGTGAAGCCAATGGTAGAGCCTAGAGGGTGTAGCGAGTGATTGAGTAGTATGTAGTTGATGGAAGTTCAGAGGTGATCTGTGACCTCATTCGAATGATGGAGCGAGAATGACTGTTGTCGTGCCGTGACTTTAATCGGGCCTTTATACATGGGAGGCAGCACATTGAATATCGTATCACGACTACTTAACTAAGGTTCTTGGTGGGGAGGCAATCTATCTTTCTAACATTTTTGAGTTTCTTGAGATGAACAAGGCTTTGGAGGCAAAAAGAGTGAGGAAAATAAGCTGAAAAAAGAAGTTAAGTCTAAGGCGAGATACCTGGTGTGGGGCACTAGGCATTGCTCCAAAAGAAAAAAAATTAAGATAGTGCTATGGGTGGCTCGTCATGCCAGCCTGTTGATATTCCATGAATTTTACGGCACTTTCAATGCCCAAAACCAGAAATTACGCATTTTGGGTATGTTTATATAGGCATGATATTGCTTTGTGCTGATGTTGAAGGAAAACAAGTTTGGGAGTAGAGTGGTCAAATTAATGAAAACAGGCGAAAGGTGACTTCCGAGGCACTTCACCGAGTCATTGGAAGAAGGCCGCGACTCGTTGCTTAAGGCGTGGGAAAAAGATGGATTTTTGATGATGCAAGACAGTGTCCCTGACGAGTTGAGGAAACGACTCGTTACAACTGTAACGAGTTGTGAGGTCAGCGTAAGCTCAAGAGAAATCTTAATAGCGGTCGGTATAGTTGACGAAAGACATCACGGTGCGTCACATGAATGAATGACTCATTGGCCGGATCACTGTGACCAACCGTAAGGTGCACTGGAATTTTGGAGGAAAGGGAGACCACGAGGGACCTAACAACTCATGCTCAGGCACGGCCAGTCGTTAGGTGACCCATTTCCACACACACATGACAATTAAGAACCTGGGACAATTTGTTTTAAGCAAGGAATGACTCGTCAGGAGGGCCAAGCAGATCATGCAAGCCCGTTACCACTGCCAACCTGGTTTCTAGTTTTTATTAGGAAAGGTTTCTTGGAACTATAAATACACGAGTTTAGTTTTATTTTTGAAGGATGATTTTCCAAGAATTTTTCTTCTGATTTATAGTAATTAAGCGACTTTATTGGTTTTCAACTAATTTTGGTATTAATCAATTGTTCTTGATTCAAGAAACAAAAGCAACATTCGAGTTTATTCATCTATTATGGAGTTTTTATTCAATCTACGTGGTTTTTATTCTACAATAATTTGTAAGTTGCAATTAAAATTTCTTCAATATTTTTGTGATTGCGATAATACAACTATGAGTAAGCTAAACCCATAACTAAGTTTGTAGAGACAGATGAATTACAGGTAAAAACAGTTAGTGATTCTTGAATGGAGTTTTATGCATGTATTGTTTTTCCCTTTGTTTTGATTGATTCATGATGGTTTAAAATGTTAGGACTAGCCTTATTCTTACTTACGGACCAAGGAGAAATGAATAGGAAAAGGATTAACAATGGAGATTTGAGGCTATCAACCCTCATCTAATAGCTTGAACTTGTCCGAGGATAGCTAATCCGATATTAAGGGTAAGAGTCAACTAAAGTTCACCTGTATGTGGACCAAGTTGCATGGTGATAATCATCTAGATAGAGAGTATAAGTGAACTAGATAAAACGGAATATTAACCATTTAGGTGAACCTAACTTACCAATATTGCATGTTAAACACGAAAATAGATCACTAGTGTATAAGCCTTGTGATTATGAAATCTTAGGGAACACAATACTAGTCAAATCGTTAATCGAATAAAAATCGAAATTTGATTTTAGCATTCGGCAATTTTACTACATTTATTATTCTGTATTTTCCCCCTTCGAAAATAAGTAACTCAAATATTAATAGTTATTCGCATTAACTTAAATTCTTACCATATTCCTGTGGGTTCGACTTCAACCTTTGTTGGGTTCTATATTTGACAATCGAGTTGGGTTCTATATTTGACAATCGACCGCTTATATCTCAATTGCGAGGCGTAACTTGGGCGACATCAAATTTTGGCGTCGTTGGCGGGGAATACGGCTAAGGCTTTTGTTAATTGTGTTAACTTTACTATTGGTTCTTATTTCTTTTTTATTTTTCTTTTGTTGTTTTGGTTTCTCAACAGGTTTTTAGGTTCGTGCATGCCAGATACTAGATGACCCAGAGGTCCAGAACACCAGCGACACCGATATTTTGATGAGGAAGATGATGCAGATATAGATGAAGCTGGTGCCACTGGAGCTAAAGTGCCTCCTCCTTTGCCTGCTGGAGTGAAGTTTGACATTACCAGTGCGATCATCCAACTGCTTAATATGAAGGGAATATTTGCGGGTCATGCATTTGATGATGCCCATGCTCACCTGACAAATTTCGTGGGAATATGTAAAGCATACAAGAAACCGGGGTGAGCCAGGACGCTATCAGACTTTGGTTATTTCCATTCTCCCTAGGGAGTGAGGCAATGATGTGGTTGGCTGAGTTGCTAAATGGTTCCATCACTACTTGGGGAGAGCTTAAGAGAGCTTTTATTGAAAGGTTCTTCCCCTCATCCAAAGAGTTACAGTTGAAGGATGAGATATGTAACTTCAAACAGCTAAATTTTGAGGCACTCCACGAGACCTGGTTGCATTTCAACAAAAAGCTCAAAAAGGTGCCGAATCACAGAATTCCGGATGATACTTTGTTGGAGATCTTTTATAAATCTCTGAATTCCAACACTAAGGCGGTAGCTGATATTGTCTCCGAAGGAACTTTTATGAGTCACACCTATGCATAGGCTGTGGAGCTACTAGACAGGATCACTAAAACCAACCAAGCTTGGCACACTAGAGAGTTGGAGGTTCCGGCTAGTTCTTATGCGGTTGGTATGTCTGCTAAACAAAGGAGAAAAGATGAAGAGCGTGATCAGGATATTGCAGAGATAAAAACCACCATGGGGTTGCTTTCTAAGCACTTGATGGGAGTTGGAGTAGAAAAGGTAAACGATGTAGGTTCTCAGGGCAAGGCCCCGAGAAATGATGGTTGCGAGTCTGATTCTAAAGAAGAAATCAATTATTTGAATTATAAGAGGGCGCGTTTCTAGACCAACACCCAAGGTTCTAACCAAGACTCTTGGCGTCAAGGTCAAGGGATCCAAGGTCGGAACTTCTACAAAGACAACAATTACAACCAGGGCCAATACCGAGATAATGGGGACTGGAAGAAGCACGAGGAGTTCAAAAATGATAGAGGTGGTCTATACGTTCCACCAAGAAACCGTGAGCCAGATTCCAGTGGTTCAAGGGTTGAGGACATGCTCTCCAAAGTACTCAAGCAGATGGAGACAATAGATAGCCACTTTAAGGAGCTCTGGGCTGATATTTCAGATTTAAATAAAAAAGTGGAGTCTCATGCCGTGGAGATCAGGCATACTGAGGAGCAGATGAGTCAGCTGTCTATTGCAATGAATCAGAGGCAAAAAGCCACACTTCTCAGCAATACTATGCAAAATCCGAAAAATGACAGTCACTGCATGGTGGTCACTACTAAGAGTGGGAAGGCCACAGTTGACCCCCCGAGGCTAGTTGTAGTTAAGGAGTCAGAGAATCCCGTGTCAATAAGTGAAGATGGTCTGGCTAATTTCAAAAGCCCAACTTTGGTTGGGGACTCAGATGTGCAAACTGCTCCAGGTAGTGCAAAAGAGCGAGGAGATGTCCATGGGAAGAAGAAGGGGCACAACAAAAACTGACAACAATCCCTAGACCTCCTCCTCCTTATCCACAGCGCTTGAAAAAGAATGCTGAAGATGGGAAGTATCAAAAGTTTATCTTTATGCTTAAGCAGTTGTCGGTGAACATCCCATTAGTGGAGGCACTTGAGCAAATGCCCGAATATGCAAAATTCATGAAGGACCTCGTCACTAGAAAAAGGACTGTGAGTTTGAAACCTGCCGATAATCTACACCTTGTGGTGCCATCACTACCATGATTCTAGCTCAGAAGAAGGAAGAACCAGGTGTGTTTACTATACCTTGCACCATTGGGGAGGTTGAGTTTGCAAGGGCGCTATGTGACTTGGGAGCTTGCATAAATCTAATACCGCTAGCAGTGTTTAAAAAGTTAGGTTTGGGAACCCCCACACCAAATACCATGAGGCTACTGATGGCTGATAAAACAGTTAAAAAGCCGGTGGAGATTTTGTTTGATGTACTGGTCAAAGTGGATAAATCCATATTCCCAACAGACATCGTGATTCTGGACTGCGAAGTCGATTATGAGGTTCCCTTCATTTTGGGGCGACCATTCCTTGAAACAGGTAGGGCCCTAGTAGATGTGGAGGAAGGCCAATTGAAATTCAAGTTGAACAAAGAAGAGTTCACCTTCAGCATTAGTCGAACCATAAAACAGCCAAAGGAATTCAGCATAATTTCAGCATTGGAGTATGGAGAAGAGTGACTTGATGAATTCTAAGTAGTTAAGTGACTTGCGTTGTGTCGCGATGTTAAATCAAGCGTTGCATGGGAGGCAACCCATGGATGTGTTTTGGTGAAGTCTGAGTAGCCAAAACACCCATGTTGTGCCGCGACGTTAAATCAAGCGCTTCTTGAGAGGCAACCTAAGTTGTAAATGTAAGAAATAAGTAGTGTTCACGTTTGTTGATGGGTGCAAGTGAATAAGATGGAAAATATAAAGTTTGAACCAAAAACTGGAACTTCAATTCTGGTGAAGAAAAATCACAGAATCAGTCATCATCTGACTTGACGACTCATTCAATCAATCCGTGAAGAGAACTGCAGAAAATAGCGGAGCAATGGGCGACTTAACAATTCGTGTCTTCAAGAAACAAATGATTATATCCCCCGTCAGGTACACTGGATCAAAGTCTGAATTAGAAGGAAAAGGTTGACAACGGCTTACTCAACGAATCGTTGGGAGACCAAATGAGTCGTTAAGTGACCTTTCTTGAACCTACATCAAGCCAAGGACCACGACTCAGCCAACGACTCGTTGGGTTACACAACGAGTCGTTACTTGACTCATTAGGTCCCAGGTAAGTTATCGAACCCAGGTAAAAGAATGAAAGGTCAAAACGAGCCGTATCATTACTTAATGAATCGTGTAGTTATTCGTCAGGTATTCTATTTAATTGCTATTTGACTCAACCCAGGATTGGAATTGGGGTGCTTTTAAGTTATATCAACTAAAAACCCAATTCTCTCCCTTTTCCAAAATCGCACCAGTATCCATCCCCAAAAACTTTAAATTTTCCCTCCTCTCTTCTTCTTCTTCTTCACTCAAACCCCGTCGACAATACCTTCACCATTGCACGCCCAGTCACTCAAGCACACTCACGATTAATTGCATTCTATCTCTGATCAAGCACATTGTGAGTAATCTTCCCCATGAAATTTTGAATTTTGATGCAGTTAAACAAGAATTTTTGAGGACCCATGTTGTGAATGAGGTTGAATGTATTTTGATTACTATTGTGTTTATCTGGGTCTCTTGATGAAAATAAACCCTAGGAAGATTTAAAATTTGATCGTATTTCACCTGGGTTGATTTTAGATTGTGAAGTTCTGTGTTTGTGGAATTGAAAATTAGGAAGAAGATGAAGATGACCATGTGAACTTAAACTCTTGATCACAAGCTACATCACGAGTCGTTAGATCACCAAATGACTCATTGTGTAGCTCATGCTGAGTGGAAAAGTAAGTTAATAAGGTAGTGTACCAACGACCGACCTAACGACTCGTTGCCTTTGGCAACGACTCATTGGGATCAGTCGTCAAGTACACTGAATCAACATGAAGAAAGTCCAGTTTGGGGTGATAATTAACCTCACGAGTCATTGCCAATGGCAACAACTCGTTTATTCACCTGTTGGGATCACAAGGCACCAGCCCAAAAAAAATTTCTGTTTCATTTCATCTGACACACTAACATTGTTTTTATAGGTTAAATGGATCCCAGAGGTACACCAAAGAAGGGTCCAACAAAGAAGCAAGCACCTGAGCGCGGTCAACCCTCATATCGTAGACTGCGTGATGATCTGTCCTACTCTGAAGAGTCAAGTGGATCTGAGGGAGAGTATGACATATCAGAGGAGCAGTTAGTGAGGAGATCCACCAAGGCTAGGGCTCAACAAAGTTCAAATCTGACAGCCCTGGTCGATACTCCCACTGCACTGGCAAGGGATCCGCCCAGCCGCACTGATGAGCATGCTAGGGCTGCTGCTGCACTTGTTCCTGAGGCTCCCATAAATGGGGAAAACATAGAGAGGGTTGATGAATCACATGCTCAGCGAGGGGATTCTGATAATGAGTTGACGGTGACCTCGGACACATCAAATGAGCAACTGAGAAATGTGTGGAGATGGTGTCTCCATGGCATGCGGGCCATATACAATGGAGATATTGCTCCCAATGAAAAAGGCAATCTGAAGAGGAGCATATACGAAGAGCCGAGGCTGGTCACCACAGGTCTTAAAGATCTACCTGAGCTACAAGAAATATTTGATAAATACAAGTTCGGGTGGTTGACCGAGCCATCAGGAAGCTACAACTCGTGTTTAGTTTGAGAATTCTATGCAGCATATGCAGCCACATTGCAGCAGTTGGCATTATGGGGCCAAGATTGGAAGAAGAGGCCCGAATTGAATCAGGTGTTTGTGAGAGAGACTCCGATTGATATCTCTGAGTGGACAATCTCTAGGATGTTGTATGGGCCGGATTATCAGGCTCTGATGAACACAGTTTGATCACAGGCTATCTGAGCTGAACAAAGTCAAAACCAAGAACTTGAATAGCCAAGAGCACATTCAGCAGTACACTTGGTTGTCTCAGATTATTGCTATGAGAGGTCCACTAGTAGAATAACTGCATGGTACAGAGTCGCAGATAAAGAAGTTCACATTGAATTTTCAGGAAAAATTTTGGTGGTCACTGGTGCGGCACAGGCTGGTACCAACCAGAAATGACAACATACTTTCACCTAACAGAGCAGCTTTGGTAGCAAGTATAATGGAGGGGTATGCCATCAACTTCCCATGATACATTGCTGAGGAGATTCAAGAGCAGGCAATCAATGACGGCACTACCATTTCGTTTCCATGTTTGATTGATAGACTCTGTCAGGAGTTAAAGGTATCGGTTTTTCCATCAGTGGACCAGAGAGTAGTGGTCCAGAAGATTACCTATATTGGGTTGATTCGAGATAATGCAAACCCGGTATCGAGGGCGAGGATTCAGGTAGCTGCATCTGCAGGAGCGACAATATTAGTAGAGGCATTTCGCAGCAGGATGCAGCACAGTTTGCTGAGTTGGCAGCTTAGCCTATGGAGGGCAGAGAGACAGGTAGCGAGCCTGAGGCTACAGATGTAGCGGATACCTCCACACCTGCCGATGTTCCTCAGTCTTCATCTACTGCAGCAGCTCCGAGACCACCAGTTTGCCTCCACAAGCCACCACAGCCGGCCTAGTCATGGTTTCACAGGAATTTTTAGTTGATATGGCTAGGCGGCTAGCTAAGGCCAAGAAGCAGCAAGCACGCACCGCTCTACAGGTGAGAGTTCTGATGGAGTAGGTAAAGCCGTGGGTGTCGAAGGAGTTGGAGACACTTTCCAGTTCAATGCATGGCCGACTGGATGCATTTGAGAGGAGAATGGATGAGCGTCTTGCACAGTTATAGGCTCCGGAGCTATCCAGATAGTACTCAAAGCTTGGAGCACTATGATTCGAGGTATGGGACTTGGCCGCACGACATATAGCTGCAGTACCTCCACCTGTACTTCCTGTGATAGATGACGAGTTTGAAGAAGAACTGCCACCTTTTTTTGACTTTATCACAGAGGAGCCGGTGGAACATGATAAGGGGAAGAGGCCTAGTGAGGAGGAAAGTGTTGATGATGATGCTTCTCTTCTCCGTTAGCAAAAAGGGGAGCGGAGTGAGATAGAGATAATGTTGCATAAATCGAGAGAGGAGGCTCGACAGAGAGCCGAGACTAAGGCAGCGAGAGTTCATGGAGAAGGCACGAGCTCTGTTGGATATGAGAATGCACCGGTTCAAGCTGATAAATTGGGATATGACATTGGAGGCGTATCTACACCCTCCACCTACCAGGTAGCTGACACCTAGGTCGCACAGGTATGTTCCCTATTTCCTTATTTTTTTTTGGTATATATAGGCGTCGAGGACGACACATGCTTTCTTGATGGGGTTGGGGAAGGAAACCTATGCATTCTTTTTTGCTGAACATAACCCGAGGATTTTTCTTACCGAATATCTTTTCCCTCGGGTATTCCATATCTAGTAGAACGGCATGTTTAGGATTTTATTTTTTGTTTTTTGTGTCAGTTGGAGGAAAGTAGGAAAACTGAAAGCAGTGAAGAGCTGAAATATTGAAAATAACTATTGTTTGATAAACTGATACCCCTCTAGAAAATTTGTATATGTGTATATGAAAGTTGATTTATTCATTTGTGAATCTTTGCATGGAATTGAAACTGTGAACATGTTTACCATTGTATGGCTGTACCTGAACTAGAAGTTAGTAGAAGTGATGATGTTTACTTGTGCTATGTGTGAGTGAGGTTTAATAGCTGAATTTAGTTGTGTATGTCAATCTAGAACTTGCCTGGTCAATCGTACCGAGATAGAGGATAGGAAACTAGGAAAGGATCATAGGTTGTTTTTGATGTATGAGTCCACTTTAGCCTTAAATACCTACCAAAAGAGAATAAAAATCCCTTGATCCAAATGTTTGAGCTTAAATTGACCTTTATTTTTGTTTACACCAATTCACCTGCCTAATTTTATTATGAATGAACCTGTTTTGTCCCTGGTCCCTTCTTGGACATTGTGAAACTCAACTCAGGCAAGTCGCCTAAGTTGAGGGTGTCTATTATAGGAGTGATTAAGAAGAGTCGGGTGGAAAGAGAATTGGGTAATGAAAAAGGAAAAGAGCAGGTGCAGTATGCATGATGAAAAGAAAAATTAAAAAAAAAGTTGTTTCCAGAAAAGCAAGAAAATAAAAGGATAATAATGTGTGACATCAAAGAGTGTTGAATAAAGAGAAACCGCATTGTAGTTGCAAAAGCAAAGAAAAAAGAAGCAGTTAAAGGAAAAAGGGAGAAAATAGGGGAAAAAAGGTGAAAAGTGGAGCCAAGAGGTGTGTAGTGCCAAGGAGGGTTGAGATACTAATTCCATATGTACCATACCCAAGCCCGAGCCTACATTACAAGCCTAGAAAGTCATATATTTATCCTAGCTACCTGTCCGAAAATCGAGGTATGGAAAGTAAAGGCAAGCCTATGGTATTGTATGCACGCAGTTTGAATTTCTTTGTGAGAGCGAGTGGATCTTACCTAGTCCCAAGAGAAATATATCGAGTTACTCAAATATACATGTGTGAGTGTGGGACTTCTTTGAGGTGAGAGCATGTTGTCAAAAAAATCGTGTGCAAATTTTTTGGCGCAGTGTTATCGATTTATGTGCGTGGTTGCAGGTGACAGTATTTTGCCATGTTTTGATTCCTCTGTGTTATGGTTGGAAATTTTGCATATTCATAGTCATTTTATTTGATACGATGAGGGAGGAGTTAGAAAATTTGATTTTGATGTGTAAGTGTGACTGCCGTAAGTTTCATAGAGTTCTTCTAATTGAATCGTCGAAGTAGTTTAGTTTGTTTTGTTTTATTTTGTTTTTTTCTGAGGACATGCAAAAGTTCTAAGTTGAGGGTGTTGATGTGCCGTGATTTTACAGAACTTTCGACACTTAAAACCAAGAAATTAAGCACATTCGGGAATGTTTATATAGGCATGATCCAAAGAAAAAAAATTTATAAGGGTGTGGCGTGGTGACTGGGGTGCCGCGCTATGATGATTTTATCTGAAAATTTTTTGGTCCATGGGTCAAAGTTGACCCAAGGACCTTAAAATTACCAAAGACCCTTCCCCGCACCTTTATTTTAAATCCCCATTCAGCTCCTCTCACTAACAGTCAAAAATAAAAAGTAAATAAAATTCTCTCTCTTTCTCAAAAAGGTCGTAACTCCCCTCTCCCTAGTCCTCCATTGTTGTCTTCTCCAAGAAGCTTGGTGAAGCCTATATATTCAAATTAAGTAAGTAACTCTCTTGTCTCCTGGTTATTAAGTATGAAAAGCATGCTCCCATTCCCTTATTCCCCAAGTTAAAGATCCAAAAACACCATTGTTTGTGAAAACCTGGAATTTCATAATATGGGTTTCATGAGCTTTACTCTCTTAAATTCTTTCATGATAATGTGTTATCCTTATTGGGTTGCTAATTTTTTGAATGTAGTGATTTGAAATTGTGAGGATGAAGGGGGGTGATGATTTGAATTTCATGAATTTAGTGGGTAGAACATTGATTGTAAAGACAAAAAGTGCTTAGTTCTTAAAGTCTTGAATATGAAGAATCTTGAGTTACTGAAAATTCATGTTAATTCATTATGGATTATAGTAGATTTCATGTTGGTTGTTGAATGAATTGAATATATAAACTTCCATGTGTGGGTTACTTAAATGATGAATTAAAGCAAGGAAGGTGAAAGGAATAGCCAAAGTGAGGCATTCTTGAAAAAAAAAAGAGAGAAAAATGAGGAGAGATGTGAAAAAAAATTCATGAACCTGTTTGTAGTGTGATGTTAGTGAATAGTTTGGAAGCTGAGGTTTGGAATGATAATGGGGAAAGTCTTGAGTATCCTATTTTTACAATTTCTCACAACTATGCAGCGAATTAAGTTTGGGGTCACTTTGCACTTGTTACACCTAATTAGCTAGCTAATTTGTTCATGAACTAATCTTATGAAGTTCTTGATTTTTGTTTGGCAGGTATCATGGCATCAAACACTAACAAAGGAAAGGAAATAGAGGTAGCTGGCAAGGGTTTCAACCGGCTCCGAAAAGGAACAAAAGGATTGAGTTCATTGGCTAAGGGAGCCCCTGCTAGAAGGCTTGGAGAAAGAACAATGGAGCCTCATGGACTATAATGGTTCAACACACAAAAGGAGTTCAAATATGCTCCTGATAATTGGATTGACAAAGGCCACCTCGCACTTGATTTCCCCACCATTCAGGAAAAGGTCAACAAGTTGGGATTAGGCTACATCATTGCCAAGCCAGAGGAGTGAAACCTAATTTTGGTTAGAGAATTTTATGCAAACTGGGAAACTTCTTTCGGGGAGAGAAATGAGGTCAGAATATGGGGACAGGTGGTTCGATTCACTACTAAAACATTCAATGCCTTCCTCGGTACCCCTGTTGTAGACCCTTATGAGTACTTCATTTTTCTAGGGAAGCCTCCATATCGAGACATCTACCATACTATGTGTGTTGAATATTCATCTGCCTGCTAGGAAAGGGACCATAACAACATTCATTATACGCTCCCGTTCTCCTACATAAATAAGGAGGCAAAAGTATGGATGAAGATTGTTTGTGCCATGTTTCTCCCTAGGATACACATAATAGAAATCACTAGAGAGCGGTTCATGTTGGTATACATGATGATGAAAGGGCTACCACTCAATTTTGGTGCAGTTCTTAGAAGCAATATGAGGAGATCGAGGGACAATTGTGTCGCACCCCAAACCCGGGGAGGCATGACTGGCACCTGGTGCCACCCCTGATATGAGCATATACGACGCCCAAAATTAAAGCAAAGGCCAGAACTGATGAGGTTCGACAACACAACAACTATAAAATCATAATAAGACGATAGACTACAGCGGAAGCTGGCTCACCTGACAAACCAAAAATAAATAAATACAATATGCCGTCAAGGCCACGGAATGGAAAACAACTATAAAACATGGCCCACCTTCCTATAACCACGTCAATGTATATAAGTCTCTATGAATACATTAGTAATCAAATGATTTGGACAGGGCCCCGAACTGCCCATAACTCAACCTCTGTCAACTCCAAAAGAACTAGAGCATACTGACTCAGCTAGAACTCCACTCAGCAACCAAAAACCTGATCTAACAGCCTACCATCACCTGAAGGTATGAATGCAGCGCCCCGACTAGGGCGTCAGTACAATAATGTACCGAGCATGAAAGGAAGAAACAACTTGAAGACAAAGATTATAGATCAAAAGACATACCAAATATCGCAGAAGGAGAACTCAACTTAACTAAACACATAAAACCTACCTGGCCCCCATAAGCCTATCAAGTACAAGCAAACATACAAAAAGAACCTACCTAGCCACCATAAGCCTGACAAGTCCAAAAGTAAACAACAACACAACAGCACCTAACTGGCACAAATCGCCTGTCATCGCCTCTAGACCTCTCAATGGCCTCAGCTAACACCAGCCAACATCTAGCATCCACTGCTATCAGATAACATATAACGCAAGCAACAACCATTGTATAATGCCAAACAAATCACAATTAAACACCAGTTAATCAACATCATCAATCAAGCATTGTCGGATGCTCTCTCGCTGCACACAGTTAGCGGAGCTCAATCCATCTGGGAGAACCAATCACGATCCCAGGAAGGCTCAGACATGTCAGACCACTCTCGAATCATGTCTCATCTCGACACTACAGAGGACATCATTCTCAACCCCATAGGTCATTTCACTCCTCGGATCAACCCCTCGGCCGGAAACACTCTCATGCGTCGGGTATCCATAAGCCACAAGGCACCTTGGGCTCGACCCCTAGCCGGAACAACTCTCGTGCAACGGGTATTCCCAAGCCACAAGGCCTCAACACAACACACACACAAGCAACAAAAATAATAATACATGCTCAAACAACCCACAATCGGCTCTCAAACCCCACAACCCGACTATTACAACACATTACTATTCTTTCACGCCTAGCCATCCACCGACAAGCCAGTAACCAAGCTAAGGATTTCCATCCTAACCCGTCTATCCTCAAGATTTACAAACAGCCCACACGCCACTCTACTTCCCTCTAACGTCAAGGACACATTCAAATAATCCCAAGTGTCACCACGGTCGTCACGTGCCATCGACACAATCGTCGATTCGAACATAGAAAAAGATCATCGCAACCATCGACCTTAACTACTCTAATACCCCATTCACTTGTCAATATGATTACCTAATCTCATTAACTCAAAAATCCTAAAATTTTCTACAAGAACCACATGCCTCACACACAGCCTCTCGACACGAGCCTAACAATAGCCATGACTACGATTCTCTGCACTCAAGCCCGATCCACCAACCAAACCATAACCTTATACACACCTTTACAACCATATAAAAACCAGACCAAGAGTTCAATAATAGAAAAAATACAAGCCATCACAAAACAGCCAACACACACGTCAACACGGACGGCAACAGCTATGGAATTCATGCCGACAAAGGGAGGGAAAAGACTAACATACCTTATCTTCAAGCCTAGATGAACTTGAGCCTTCAAAACCATGAAACTACTTCCTAAAGGAAGTCCAATATTCTGCCAAAAAATAGACAACATAACTCAATAACAAAACAAGACAAACGAAGCTTACCCGATAAGATTCATAAGAATTTGACGGTAGAAACTCCGAGACAAAAACCTACCGGCGTTAACACACGTATAAGAAACCTTAAATACTAAGGAGAACAAAATAAAGAAGGCTTACCAACAGCTTTACCACGAAACAGCCACCAACATCCCAGAAAAGACACCAAACCACGGACTACACCAAGCTCCCAACTTCCCGACACCAAAATCATGTTGAGCCATGGCTTCTAGCCTCAAAACCCAAAGGAAACCATGGAAAGAACCTTGAGAGAGGTTCTGGGCGTGAGAAGTTCTGGAAAATAAGAAAATAAGGCAACCAACCGACCAATGGGCTTGTTATAGTCCTCCACCGCCTTAGACCCTTGTGAGGTGCCTCCTTGTGCGGTCTCGCGAAAATGAGAATATCTCTCTACTCCAAATTCGGATTGGCAAATGGTTTGATGAACTGGAAACTAGAGAACTACCTAGAGGTTAGAGATCAACAGATGTACCAAATATCATAGAAGGAGAACTAAACTTAAGTAAACACATAAAACCTACCTGGCCCCCATAAGCCTAGCAAGTACAAGAAAACATACAAATAGAACCTACCTAGCCACCATAAGCCCGGCAAGTCCAAAAGTAAACAACAACACAGCGACATCTAGCCGGCACAGATCACATGTCATCGCCTCTAGACCTCTCAATGGCCTCAACTAACACCAGCCAACGTCTAGCATCCGCTGCTATCAGATAACAAATAACACAAGCAACAACCATAGTATTATGCCAAACAAATCACAATTAAACACCAGTTAATCAATATCACCAATCAAGCATTGTCGGACACTCTCTCGGCTGCGCACAATTAGTGGAGTTCAATCCATCTAGGAGAACCAATCACGATCCCAGGAAGGCTCAGACATGTCATACCACTCTCGAATCATGTCTCAGCTCGACACTACAGAGTACATCATTCTCAACCCCATAGTTCATTTCACACCTTCGGATCAACCCCTCGGCCAGAAACACTCTCATGCGTCGGGTATCCATAAGCCACAAGGCACCTTGGGCTCGACCCCTAGCCAGAACAACTCTCATGCATCGGGTATCCCAAAGCCACAAGGCCTCAACACAACACACACACAAGCAACAACAATAATAATACATGCTCAAACATCCCACAATCGGCTCTCAAACCCCACAACCCGACTATTACAACACCTTACTATTCTTTCACGCCTAGCCATCCACCGACAAGCCACTAACCAAGCTAAGTATTTCCATCCTAACCCATCTATCCTCAAGATTTACAAACAGCCCACACGCCACTCTACTTACCTCTAACATCAAGGATACAGTCAAATAATCCCAAGTGTCACCACGGCCGTCACGTGCCATCGACACAATCATCGATTCGAACATAGCAAAAGATTGTCGCAACCATAGAACTTAACTACTCTAATACCCCATTCACTTGCCAATATGATCACCTAATCTCATTCACTCAAACATCCCAAAACTTTCTACAAGAACCACACGGCCTCTCGACATGAGCCTAACAATTTTCCATGACTACGATTCTCCACACTCAAGCCCGAGCCACCAACCAAACAATCACCTTATACACACCTTTAAAACCATATAAACAGAAGAACAATAGTTCAATAATAGAAAAATTACAAGCCATCGCAAAACAACCAACACACACATAAACAAGGAGGACAATGGCTATGGAATTCATGTCGACAAAGGAAGGGACAAGACTAACATACCTTAGATTTAAGCCTAGATGAACTGTAACCTTCAAAACCATGAAATTACTGCCTAAAGGAAGTCCAATATTCTTCCAAAACAGAGCCAACATAACTCAATAACAAAACAAGACAAACGAAGCTTACCCGATAAGATTCATAAGAATTCGACGGTAGAAACTCCGAGACAACAACCTACCAGAGTAAACACACCTATAAACAACCTTAAAAACTAAGGAGAACAAAATAAATAAGGATTACCAACAGCTTTACCACGAAATAGCCACCAACAGCCCGGAAAATACACCAAACCACGGACAACACCAAGCTCCCAACTTCCCGACACCAAAATCATGTTGAGCCATGGAATCTAGCCTAAAAACCCAAAGGAAACCATGGAGAGAACCTTGATAGAGGTTCTGGACGTGAGAAGTTCTGGAAAATAAGAAAATAAGGTAACCAACCGACCAAGGGGCTTTTTATAGACCTCCACCGCCTTAGACCCTTGTGAGGTGCGTGCTTGCGCGGTCCCCCAAAAACGTGAATATATCTCTACTCCAAAGTCGGATTGGCAAATGGTTTGTTGCACTGGAAACTAGACTCATAGATATTTAATTTGATAGGTTGAACACCCCCTAAATCCTTATAGTTTGGGATAAAAGCGTTGAGATATTTGACCTTAATTTCAAAGAATTTCAAGAAGGAAATTTTGCGATAACTTTTTCTGAATTTTGTTCAACAACTTGATCGATGTCCAATATTAAATATGATCATAGAGTGACTCAAACAACTCATAACACTGCCTTCTTATTCAATTTAGTACTCTTAGTCCAATATCAAGAGCACTATTTTATCGCTCAAATTATTCAAGGTGTTACAAACTGCAGGTAGAAATACAGTTATGGCAGTCTCCTGACTCAGTTTTTGAAAGACAAAGGTATTTAGGAGGAAGAGGAAGACCTTTACTTACCCCGAGTAGGGCTCCTAGTAGGCAAGATGATGGATGTCACCAAGGTAAAGGAGCCCATCAGTTCCACAACTCCACCTCTCACTGTAGCTGATCGCCAGACCTTAGATGATAGTTGGAGAGGCAGTATGTTCGGCATAGTTGAGTTGCAGCTGAGGATTGGAGGCCAATCTTCCACGAATGATAAGATGGCTGCTCAAGAGGATAGATACCCACTAACAATGAGTGCCATGCAGATGTGTAGAGTGGGACCAGCCTTTAAGGAACCGTTGGACAATGATGAGGCTAGGTGCTTACTCATAGGGTTGATGACTTGGACAATGATGAGGAGGAGGAGGATGCTTCTACAGGAGCCATGAAAATTGATTATAAGGATGATGATGAAGATGACGATAATCAGGAGTACAATCTTGATGATGATGCATAGAAGCCTAGGAAGTTCCTTTTCTCTACCTACTTGATATAATTGTGTGTGTACTAAGGATAGTGCACCATTCAAGTGTGGGATGGTGGAAAGATTTCATGTTGACTTTTTTTTTTCTATATTGATAGTATGGCTTAGCATAGATATCGTTTCCTATGGTAGTAGCTCTATCATTTATTAGGTCATATTTTGTAATAGATGGTATTGATGATGATCGATTGTCATGCCCCGCCTTGGGAGGCATAACTGGCACCTGGTGCCCTACTAGGATCTGAATTGACTTACTGACTGAGCCCTAGCACTCCTGGGGCAGGCTTACTCCTTAAATTTAGAAAACAACGGGCTATATCTCGGTTGTAAACACAACCCCCGGTCGACAAGGTCTTATAGCCACCTTTCACAGGAAAACAGCTAACCAGAGCACATAGCAACAGGGAGTCCTATGTGGGCCGACAAGGCCACCATGATGTCTAGTTATAACGGAAACTTAAATATGATGCTAAACTAAACAATAGACGATAAGGCCACTAAATATCAGCTAAACAGTGCCCCACGAGGCCAACATACAAGATAAAATACATACGGGCCCCACAAGGCCAACAACAGCTAACCACAGGGTAATAGAAGCAATCTGCAAGCCTCTAAGAGTAATACGATGGTTGGGACAGGGCCCCGACCTACCCATAAACTGTACAATCAAAAGAGTAAACCTTCTATTTACAAGCTCCGGAAAAAGGGAGCTAACTGTTCTAATGATGCTGGCTGGAAGCTATGAGGGACCTGCTCCTCGTCTATCCGTACCTGCAGGCAAGTAATTCGGCGCCCCAGAAAGGGCGTTAGTACAACATGTACCGAGTATGTAAGACAATAACTGTATATAACTGAGTATAAAAGATAGAGCTGAAAATGACTGGAAGAAAAGGAATAGAATTCATACCTGAATAACTGGGTTCTCTGTTATCTAGTCTATAAATAACTAAAGCAAACAAGAACCTTAACTGGCCTGCATAAGCCGGAAGGTACAACAAGAACAGAACAACCCATCTGGGGCTCCCATAAGCCTTGGTGAGTACACGTCAATCTATATACCCCTATCAAGGTCATAATAGGTCATACTGGTAATTATACCCATCCTGCCAGTCCCATGGGTCTGCAAATGAGCCCGCTCGGCTCCTCACTGTAGCTGATCTTGGGCAGAATTATATGCCCAAGTGATACTCAAATGCTTCATTTCGTCTTGTTTATCTATCATTTATCTATCATTATTTGGCCATTATCATGTAATTTGTAGCTAAAATGTGAATTTATACTAACCAACATGATTAGTGTTGTTTTGCAAAGAAAATACAATTTTAGAAGCTAAGATGCATGTTGGGAGAAATCGAGAATGGACTCAGTTTAGCCGGGAAAAGGCCAAGGAAAGAAGGAATTAAAGGGGGCTCCGCGATGGAGTCGTGTCACGCCGCCATCATGGATGCGGGGCCCGCTCTGAGGATTAAAATTAACCAAAGTTCCAAAGGAAGGTCCGCGTTGCCTCCGTGGCACGCTGGACAATCACCTAGAACATGGGAATTCCATAAGTGAAGGTGTGCATTGGAGTCGTAGAGACGCTGGCCAAGCCCCTCAAGCACGCCATGGCACGTTGGGCTTAAGTACCGGGAAGATCGATTCCAAAGAAGGGTCCGCGTGCTTAGGCGTGTCACGGAGGCAGCTACCAAATTCGCAAAAATTCAATAAATATTAAAAAATTCAAAAAAGGAAATGAATAAATAATATTTTTAATTATTCTCACTTGGTGGAGCAAGAACGCTGGTTACAGTGGGGCTGTTGAGGGGACAAAATCCTAGGGTTCCTTCTCATCTCTTTCTCCTTTATTTCAATTTGTTGTATGATTTACACTCATTTGATGATGTTTAATCCACAAACGAAGCAAATTCACGTTTGCCGAGGTTAAGAACATTTGTAGTGAAATGTAATTATTGATCATTTGGTTTTTCATCTTTTCTTCCATGGTTGTTCTATTAATTCTTGTTCTTACCGCATTAATGTGTGGCCAATGTTAATGTATATCTAAAAAGTCCTAAGCCACTTAAAGGAAAAGAATTGGAAAGTTGTGAATTGATAGGATATGATCTTTCTTAGTTTGGAAAAATTGAGAATTGATTTACCTTTCGGATAGAAATATACCCGAGTCATATTAGTCAATTACTAATCGATTTTGTATGGATAGAAATATGAATTTCTTTATCAGCGTAACCGTAGGTGGAAGGTTCATGATTCTTAAGTTGGGTTAAATACTAATCCATAGGCAATAATTCTTGACTAGCAACCGAAGGAAAGATTAATCAAATTGTATCGATAAATTATTTCTCTACATGTTCGTTAGCCTCAAGTATGCTCATAACTATAGTTCTGACTCAAATTGTATATTTGTTTTAGATTTAGTATAAATTAGGAAACAAAATCTCAAAATTGTTTGTACACTGTTGACCGCATTTTTAATGTTAAAGTTTATTGACACTTACACGGATTGTTACCTTGGTCCAAATTCCCGTGGATCGATACTTGGCTTACTTGAGCCATTTTACTACTTGTTCGACCACGTGCACTTGCGTAGTCATCTAGACAGACGAACAAGTTTTTGGGCGCAGCTGTTTGTGACCGGCAATTTGTAAAATTGTTTTCTTAAGTGTCGCTTACAATTTCTATATTAGTGCCGACAACTTGGTCTTAGCCCCGTTCTTGCGTATATTAAATCTCTATTGAACACCGGAAAGAGACAAGGAGCCGGTGGATTCATATTAAGAGTCAAAGACAATTCCACGTCAAAGGAGAGAAGCTCTAGAGAGAAAGTCAGCAGCTTGCTCGTACAAAAATCCCGACAACCACTAATCCACCACTTGTAAAGGCAAAGCTTGCTTGTGCCCGAGGAAATGGCAAACTAGGCCAGTCGAAGTGGCAATCCCATGCTAACAACGTTACATCTAGCATTCGCCAACCTCGAGCCGAGGGAGGTCTGAGCTTAAAATGTAATATGGTGCAAAATTGCTGCACACCAAATGCGCCTTGCAGTCTCCTCACGAGGATCTGACAACAACATCTCCAAAATTTTGGAGATAAGTGACACTTACATCCGCCGGAGTGTCTTTAGATACGTCAGCTATAATGTTCCCATTTTCACTTTTCAGAGAAGCTAAGAGGTGGTTGAAAGTCGAGCCACCTAATTCCATCACCACTTGGGAGATGATCTCACCTGAAATTCTTGATACTGCTTTCCATCCGGTAAAACAACAAGACTTAGAAGCCAAATTCTATGTTTTTAAACAAAGAGAAGGGAGAGAATCAGATTGCTTGGAAAGATTCAATCAATGTTGCGGGATTGTCCTCATCATCACTAATGCCATGATGTGCTGTGCATACTTTCATGTGAGGGTTTGGAACCCTACACAAAAATCTGCTAGACTCAAGAAATTCGGGACAAGCATTAGAGAAGACTTATGAGGAGTCAGATACTTTGCTGGAATCGTATTTCGCAGTGGAAATCCGGGAGTGGAATGCGACTCTTCAAGAGCAGGAACAAGGAAAGCAACTAGAGTCTTAGAAGTGGATGGTTTTACACCTATCGCCGCACGTGGAGGCCGCAAGCGCGTAATCGCCAACACCCACTTCTACTGAATATGAGCTTGAATCGCCTCAAGCCCTGAATGTAGTGCAGCGATTTGGTGTGAAGTGTGCGCAGTAATGAACACTAACCGAGTGTTGTGGAGCGATTCGATTCACGAACTTTGTTGGTAATGTAATGCAGAAATAATCACCAGCCGCATGGCAACAACTACAACTCTTAACTGGAGGAGTCACCCGACTTCTTGGGGTAGTAAATGTGCCTATCATGCGTAGTTCGAGTCAGGGGCGCAGAGGAAATCAAGGAGGGCAACAGAACTACCGCCGCAGCATGCATAACACTGCACCCCTCCTCCACCACCATCACTCAAAGATTGAGGAAATGTTCAAGACAATGATAGCTAACCAAGATCAATTCCAGCCGATTCATGTGAAATTGGCAGCCGATGTAAAGAATCCGCTAGCTACTAAGGCGCCGGAGTATCGCCTAAGTAACTAGCCGGAGCCCAAACACCAGCCGAGAGGAGGATTCTCCAGTGACACCGATCCCAACCCCAAGCAAGTGAATGCAAGGACCACAATGAGTGGTTTACAACATAAGGAGGTGGGAACTGTGAAGACCACCTCAACAAATGGGAGCAAAGCAGAAATGAGAGGGAGCACATAGATGAGGGGGAAGAAGAAGGATGTCAATCATAAAGACCACCACCCCCATTCCTTTAGAATATTAAAGAAACACAAGGAGGAAGCGTGTTTGCAAGTTCATGGAGGTGGTTAAATAGGTACACATTAATTTACCTCTGTTGATGTTTTGCAGGGAGTGCCAAAGTACGCAAAGTACATCAAGGACATCGTAGCGAACAAAAGCAAAGGATCGAGTACGCGATGGTGGCTCTTACGGAGGAGTGCACCTTCCCGATACAAACAGTTGCCCACAAAGCTCAAGGACCCCCGAGCTTTACAATCTCGGGACACACCCTGCAGAGTATCCGAGCTCTCAAGATTAGTGTGTTTTGGGAGCGAGCATTAACTTGATGCCGAAGACGCAGATTCAAGAAGTTGGGGCTAGGAGTCCTAGACCAACTGGATCTTGCAACTAGCGAATCGCTCTTGGCCACGATGGCATTGTGGAGGACGCTCGGTGCAGTGGCTCCCTTTATCTTCCCTAAGAGACTTCTCGTCGTGCCGGATTTTGGAGCGACGCTAGTCCCATTTATTTTGGGGCGTCCCTTCTTGCCACTGTGAAAGCGCTAATTGATGTAGTCATAGGCAACTAACTATGCGGGCGCACGACAAGGTGGAGGTATTTACGGGTACAAGGCCACTAAGCTTCCACTGTACGAGGAACTCCCTATGATCAACGTGTTTGATCGAGCCGATATTGCTCAGGAGTGCTGAGTCACGGGAGCCATTGGGGAAACCACCGGTGAAGGATCCTAAAACTGGAGTTGTGGCAAGGCATCGAGATGCCACTATCACAGCTGATGGGCATCAGCAGGCAGGACATGGGCGGTGATGTGTTCGAGAGAAATGTCCGCTACCCTAGGGGCCGATTGAGCCTAAATAACGTCAGCCGCGACGGTAAAACCAGCGCCGCACGGAGGCAACTCGTGAATTGTTGTACTTGATAAGTAGAAGTAGTTAGTTAGTTAAAAAGAAAGAAAAAAAGAGAAAAAATATAATATAAAATGTAAATATAACAAAAAAATATTGTGTTGTGTTTAAAACCTTGGAATTCTAACCAATTTTTTGTTGTAAGATGAATTTCAGTTGAACGGAGGGCAAAATGCAAAGAATCGCAAGGTAAAAATCGAGGTAAGGAAAAACAAAAAATGGCAAAAAGTGAGCCTATGCGATGGATCCGTGTCTCTGAGGGGGTGCTCCACGCTACCCCCTCCGTGACACGTTGAAGGCTTTTGTCGGGGGTCACACCGGGTCACCCGGTGACCCGCACGAAAATCCTACTTTAACCCCGATTTCCTTTTTTCCCATTCCTTCCTCCTCCACGACAAACACCCTAAAATCCCTCCTTCCTCAACGTGACACGGACCTAGGAGCTAGATTTCAACTTTTCTTCGATATCATCTGATTAAAGGTATGTTCTGAACCGACCTCAATTTTTGCTAAATTTTTCGATTTTGCCATGGGGAGGTGAGTAAACCTTGCCCTAAGTGTAAATTGAGCTTAAATTAAATCAAGTTATTGTTGATTGACGTTCGTAGTATCGTTGTGATTGTATGAACTCGATAAATACATGCTTGATCGAATTTTTGTAAAATTGTAGCTAGCTAGGGTCTGAATAGGAAGAAGTTAAATTGAGTTTGAAATGTGAAATTCTTGTTGGGTTGTGCATGCGGTGAGGTAATTGTGTTGTACTTAATGTGAATATGCTAAAGACACGATGGATTTCTGGAGAATGAAATTGTGGAAATTGCATCAAACTGGGGAATTGCATAGGTTTTGTTGAGAGAAGTTGTTGCTAAGTGCTATGTGATGAAATGGCATCGATGGTAATATTGTGATTAGCCGGCATTTTAAGTCCAGTAGTACATAGAATTTATACCATCGAATTATCTCAATGCACGAGGAATTTTGTTGTTTGTTTTTCATGTAAATTTGAAAAACAGGATTGTCTGCCGTAATGTTGTGATCGTGGGCCGCACTAAGTGGGGTGGCCTAGCTACTCCCAACCTTAGTCGACGCTAATTTTGATTTGACTAACATTGGGACTGCCTGCTTTATGTGACAGAACAATGGCGAAAGGTGCAAGACAAAGGTAAGGGCGCACTACGACGGCGCCGAGGAAAGGGGATCGGGACTGGAGTGCCAGCCCCAAGAAGACCAAGCACTCACACACCAACGCCGTCACGAACCCGATGGGTGACTGACGAAGGGAAGAAGTGGTACACGAAACATAAGGAGAACAAATACTTCCCCGAGGAGCATATTGTGGAAGGGAACCGTTGGCACAGAATTCTTAATCGTACATACGATTGACCTGGCCGAACTTCATCTTTGAAGAGCCCAAGGAGTGCACCTCCATTTGATTCTGTGGAGTTCTACGCCAACCGGAACCCGACCCACGGTCACACCGTCAAGATAAGGGGGCAAATTGTCACTTTGAGCCCCACCACCTTAATGCCAGTTTGGGGGCTGACACGACGCCCATGTACTCCTGGTGAATTTCAACATCACCCACCATATGCATATCGACGCACTCGTGGTGGAGCCCGCTCTACAACACGTTGGAGCATGCATAAGGAGAGGGGATAATACCACAATTTCCCTACTGGCAAATGGAATAGGGAAGCCAGGATTTGGCCAAGATAGTGTGTTCGCCTCGATTCCTCGGGGTGCACAGCGACGATTTCACCCCGATCGTGTATGCTTTTGTGTATGCTCCATGAAAGGGCTAGAGATCAATGCTGGGGCGTGATCATATCCTCCATGAAGAGATCCCATTTGCAACAAGGGCGCAGGTACTGCTTGCGGTTTACAACCAATGCCTACGTAATGGATATTGGCGGCGAGGCCCCGGACTACATCCCAGATGGATAGGCGTGCCGTGGACATCATAAAGACCAAGGTACCCGACACCACTCTCGGGCCAGCTTCACACTAGCCGAGCGACATGCTCGGGATGATTAGTACATGGCCGCATAAGCTTGGGATGGAGATGCTCCATTGCATAGCGAGGTCAAGAATAGAGATGAGCCGTGGCAATGACTTAGACTAATTCTTCCTGAAAAATGCTAGTGGCTCTATGTCGGGTGGGGCCACTTTTGTGGAGCCCGGGATGACGACGTCCCCACCGATAAGGAGACACGTTGTGAGGACTCCGATGTTGAATCGTATGAAGACGACTTGGGCGATTCGTACATGGGAGACGAGGCACCCGGCATCTGATGAGGAAATTGAATACTTTAATTGATCAGGGATTTTCACCGCCCACTTTTGTGCTATGCCAAATTTATGAACACTGGGAGCGCTTTCGGTTTTAAGTGTGGGGTGGGGAGTAGTTAGGTGTCAAGTTGTTGTTTTGTTTTTGTTGAGAGATATTCATGTTCTGTTGTTGTGCCCGAAAAAATTATGACCCCGTGATTTTTGTGTTTATGTTTGGTATTGTAATTAATGTGAAGCTGTTGTGTGCCGTTGAATGTTGTTAGTCAAGCCGTAAATATTTTAAATATTTTTGGCTTATCGGAATTATTGTATGTTTAAAAAAAAAAATTTCGTTGAATTATTTTATGATTGGGTTTCTCGACGTTGTTTTCTAAGCTTACCGAGAATAGTCCCATTGAACCGATGTCGAATAGTGACCGCTCCTTGATGGATGGATGATGACCGTCTTAAGGGAAATGTAGTCGATAGGAAAGATTTCTTTCGTTTATTTTTCTTTTGTTTGTTTGTATCCCAATCGTGTCGCTTCTCTACTTGCGAAATTCTTGTTGCGTGTTGTACATGATGGACAGAATGCAAAGGTGATTCGTATGGAAGCATGCAACTTTGTAAATATGTTGAGATACCTAGGCCATAGAGTTCGATTCGGTGTGATTGAGGCTTAATGTTTGAATTCTTGTAACTAGTCGGGACAAGAGTCTCAGAATATGTCTGAGTTGAGCATGCGCAATTTAGTGTGTAGTCAGGTTTCGATTATTCCATGCTATTGTGAATTGTCTAGAACTTGCCCGGTGTGTGTGTAACAACGAAATGAAGGAAGTGTAGTGTAGGAAAGGATGTAGGAGTTTCTTGTTAACCAAAAGCTTGTTTTTCATTATCATACCCACCTTGAATGTACATCCTAGTTAGCCCACGAGCCTTAGCCTAATTTTTCTTTCGTCGAAAAGGTGGCTAAACTTAGCTAACCCCTTCTTTTTCATTATCCGTGAATTTGATCCAAAACTCAAGCGCCAAGAAAATAATTTTTTCCCATAGTGTCAAGGAGCCGAATTGGGAAAAGAAAGAAAAGTCAAGTGGTGTAAGAAAAGAAAAGGCCAAAGGTGCTCTTGCTGTAAATTAAATAAAATGAAGATGTATAACTAATCTTTGTTGTTTAGTCAAGTGTGCTTAAAGAAATGGGGACAAAAATAATGAAAGACTTCAAGAATGGGAGGATGAAGGAAGAACAATGCCCATAATGTGATGGGATGTATTGAAAAGTGATTAAGGATACTAGTTGCCATTATTGGTTAGCCCAAAGATTTACTAGTTCCGTAGCTTACATTACAACCCGTTAAGTCCTACGTGATCTTACATCGCGTCCTTATATTAGTGGGAGTAATACACTAGAGGCAAGCCTAAGGTTCATGACATGATGCATCCGAATTCTTTGGGAGAGAGAGCGAAATCATGTTTAAATGCTCCCCGCATGTAATGTTTTTGAGTTCATGTGATTGAAAGGGGGAAATTTTCTTGTGTTGTGAGGGCAATATGCTTGACGAAGATTGGACTCTCGTGTCGGATATCTTGATCAACTGATTTGCATGAGTTTGCCGATATCGAGAGTCGATTCTTGAGTCTAGGAGGTCTTGATGTGTTGAATGTCATTGTATTGATGAGACTATGCACAAGCTTTCTTGATGATTTGCCATAGTAAATATCTCCAGATAACCATAGCTTGGAATTGTCGGTTACAAAGTAGCTATGTGTGGGTGTCAATTGCATGAGATGTGAGCTATTGTTCGAGACGAACAAGGTTTTAAGTGTGGGTAAGTGATCTTGGGAAGAATTATGTGCTCAAGTGATACCAAATGCTTCATTTCGTCTTGTTTATCTATCGTTATTTGTGTATTATCATGTAATTTGTAGTTAAAATGTGAATTTATACTAACCAACATGATTAGTGTTGTTTTGCAGGAAAATACAATTTTAGGAAGCTAAGATGCATGTTGGGAGAAATCGGGAATGGACTCCTGCTTAAAGGGTGGAAAAGGCGAAGGAAAGCAGTGAATTGGGAATGCTCCATTTGATGAGCCGTGTCACGCCGCCATCACGGATGCAGCTCGCCCTGAGGACAGAATTAATAAAGTTCATGAAGTCCACGTTGCCTCCGTGGCACGTTGGACAATAAATCACCTGAACATGGAATCTAAAGGAAGGTGCGCGTTGGAGCCGTGGCACGCTGGGCCAAGCCCCGCACTGTACGCCGTGGCACGTTGGGCTTAAGTACCCGGAAGACTCGGATTCCAAGAAGGGTCCGCGCTAGGCATATCACGGAGGCAAGCAGCTCGCTGATGCACTCCGTGACACGTGCTTCTTGTTACTGGGAAAAACTCTAATTAAGATAAATAGAACACGAGGTTTCATTTGAATTATTCGACTTGGTTGAGCAAGAACGTGTCATAGGTGCTTGAGGGACGAAATCCTAGGTTCTTCTCATCTCTTTCTCCTTTATTTCAATTGTTTAGCGATTTACACTATTTGATGATGTTTAATCCACAAATGAGTGGCTTGATCATTTTGGTTTTTCATCTTTCTTCCATGGTTGTTCTATTAATTCTGTTCTTACCGCATTAATATGTGGCCAATGTTGCTTTACATCTAAAAAGTCTGGGTTTCACTCAAAGAGAAAGAAATTGGAAAGTTGTGAATTCGTAGGATATGATCTTTACTTAGTTTGGGAAAATTGAGAATTGATTTATCTTCAAGGATAGAAATATACCTTGAAGTCGTATTAGTCAATTACGTAATTGGTTTTGGTATGGCTAGAACACACTTCCTTTTATCACGTAAATATAGGCGGAAGGTTCATGATTCTTAAGCTGGGTTAAACACGAGATAATCCATAGGCACAATTTGACTAGCAACCAAGGAAAGATTAATCAAATTGTATCGATAAATATTCTACATGTTCGTTTTAGCCTCGCACGCTCATAACTATAGTTCGATCAAATTGTATATTCATTTTAGATTTAGTATAAATTAGGAAACCAAATCTCAAAATCTTATTTACACTATTGTCTCCATTTTTGTTAAAGTTTATTGACACTTTGATTGATTGCGCCTTGGTCCGGGGCCCCTGTGGGATCGATACTGGCTTACTTGAGCCATTTTACTACTTGTTCGACCACGTGCACTTGCGTGCAGTCATCTGCATGTACTAACAAAAGAGCGTGTCCGAGCTCCAGGGACTTTGATGATTCAAACCCTGGCACCGTGCTCAAGCTGTGGTGCGAGCCACGCGTATATGTATTATAGTCCATCCATGAAATGGGTTCAGCGAGGACCTGGGACCCCATCTTCGTCCTTCATTTAATGGCATGCCGCTCTTTTCAGAGCGACGTTTTCTCACTCCCTTAAAGGCCGGCACAATGCACAACCCCTGGGGCCGGTCACCGAGGGCTATATGGGCAAATCAAATCCCAAATAAAGTGTAGAATGTTGCCATTTTCTAAATAATAACAAAACTATTCATGATTAACGACTTTTTATTCTCTTACTCGGGATTTGACCGAGTTGTAATGGCTATAGAAACTAACTTGCCGAAGGAATTTTCCTTAACATACCTCGTTCACCGATTACCGATTAACTGGTAAGTTTTAGCTCGTATTCAACTTCTCTTCTCAACTATAATCGTATTATTGGAAGAATGAGGCTAATTTCAATACTAAATTCGTGAGAAAATGATAAGTTTATAGATAAATATTAACTATATTTCAACTTGATGAAACACAATGAAAAACTCGTAATTTCTCGAGAATCTAGAAGGTAGAAATGCTTACTTTAAGCCTGTGATCTTATTAACACTAGTTTGGAACAATTACAATAATTTTAGCTCTACAGGTTACAATTGCCAGGCGACTCGCGAAAATAACCCGTAGCAATGCTCCCCGCAGCCTGAACTTCAATACCCGGGTTAATTTGAACTGGGGGCAAGCCGTACTGGAATCTGAAGAAAATTATTGATTTCTTCTGATCCTCACCGGTCCGGCTGCATACATATAAAGTTTAACTTAAAATCAAAGCATGAGATATATATGTATATATATTTGAGGTAAGGGGATGTGGCCCGCACGGACCCCAACACGCCGAATACTCCAAGGCGGCCACTACAAGCCTATCGCGGAGAGCTGATCTCGTGCCATGTTGCCCTCTCGGGCAACCGTCCGCCTGGGCCTCCGCGATCCCCACTTCGCGCTCATCTCGACCTTCCCCGGCCTTTCTTTTGTACGCATTGAACTCTAAAACTCTTAAGTAACGATGAATAGCCGACTAAATGTTAGAGACATACGAGATGTAACATCTTCCCCCATCAAAGAACGTTCGTCCTCAAATGTCTTACTTTAGCTATAGGCATCATAACTCTTGTAACTACTTGCTCGGGAAAATTCTGGAAGAGTCTCCCCGTAATATGGACTATCCCGAAAATCCTAAAACGCAGAAGGTCCAATATGTACACTTCCAACAATACTACTGCCACCTTCATAATAAGGTTGGGATCAATCGAGCCATACACACACAATCATAAAACAACACTCGAAATACAAAGGTACTCTTAACCGCACGACCTGGCTAACTCTGAAAAAAATGAGGATATTCGGATTTCATGTCATCCTCACTTAAGTCATTTCCTATCTATTCTTGTTCCTCCGCAGTACTTTAACAAAGGAAACATCTTTTAGTCCTTAACCTACGAACCTCGATCTAATATGGCTACCGGAACTTCTTCATAAGTGGACTCTGTAGCCCGGGCGTCCTCAACTGGCACAACTCGAGACGATCCCCTATGCACTTCGTAGCACGACATGGAAGACTGATGAACGGATTCTAACCTAAAGGCAAAATCTAGCTCGTATGCCACTCGACCTATTCTCCCAGTACGATACTGACCAAAAATCTCGAAATGAGTTTACACTTTTTTTCCAAATCTCATCACGCCCTTCTCATCGACGAAACCCTTCGTAAATACCTAGTCACCCATATCAACCTAAGTTCCTCCGATGCACGCCTTGGACTTCGGCGGCTCTAAGCCGCACGTGCGTTCGATAAGTTTCCCACCTTCTCTTCTCACTCGGTGAATATCTCGGCCCAATCAATCCCGATTCTCCTACCAACCAACCAATCAGATCCGCACTTCCTTCCATATAAAGCTTCATACTGTCATCCGACTCACGAATGGTAACTATTATTGTACGCGAATTCAATAAGTGGAAAGTGCTCATCCCAAACTTGCCCCCGAAGTGTAACATCACGCTCGTAACATATCCTCAAGCGCCCGAACCGTACGTTCGCTGCCCTTCTGGGCTCGAGGATGGAAGGCTAACAGGATAACCCGCGTCCTGTGATTTGAAGGATTGGAAAATTTTTTTAGCTTGTGAACCTGTGCCCTCTCACGTGGGGCCAATTTATACTGAACACCGTGCAATCGTACTATTTCTTTTGATATACAATTCCCGCGTAGTCGCGTCTCTAAAAGGTAGCTCGATCGCAAAGTGAGCTAATTTTGTCAACCTATCGACAATTACCCAAATAGAATCTAATTTACGCATGGTATGAGGTAACCCTGTTACAAAGTCCATATTAATCGCTCCTATCATTACAGGCACCGCTATTTCTTGTGTCAATATGTCTAAGCCGTATGCTCTGGCCACCGCTAGCAATTAGACATCGGAGCTACAAAATCGTTATCCCCTTTTTCATCCTCGCCACTAATAAATTTCTCTTATATCATGGTACATCTTTGTTGCACCCGGATAAAGAGAATAACGGAATAATGTACTCGCCATAATCTAATGCGGTCGGGCCATGAACACAGAGGAGACAGGCCTATCTCAAAACTCCGGCCTTCAGCTTACCCGGAAATCAGGAATTCCTTTCGCGAACTCATCTCCGGAATGAATCCAGGTTAGGCCCTCAGACGCCGTCTTTTTATCACACCACGATGATACTACCGTGCTCACTATCGCCCCACTGCTCTCAATTTATTATGCGTACAGCTAAAATTGGATAACCGATGCAATTCTCAGCGCTCATTGCTCGACTTCAAATAAACTTCCCATGGGTTTATGAACAGGCATCTACTACAACATTGGTTTTCCCCGTATATAAGATATTTACATCATAGTCTTTCACCACTCTAACTAAATGACGCCGCCAGAGATCTAACTCTTTCTATGTGAAATGTACCGAAGGCTTTTGTGATCAAGGAAGATATCTACATGAACGCCATACGTATAGTGCCTCCATATTTCAAGGCATGAATCATCATGCTAATTCCAGGTCATGGTGGGGTAGTTCTTTTCATGTTTCCTCGCTTGTCTAGAAGCGTAAGCAATTACTTTACTATGTTGCATCGTAACACATCCTAACCCAACTCCCGAAGCATCGTAGTACACCGCATAACCCTTCCTCGATCCTTCCTCCGGCAAGGCTAATACTCGGTGCTGAGGTTAGTCTGCTTTTTCAATTCCCCAAAACTCGTTCACATGCTTCACCCAAGGAAACTTAAACTTTCTTTTCTGAGTTAACTTGGTCAAAGTTGTTGCTACTAAGGTGGAAAATCCTTCCACGAACCTTCTTTAATACCTGACTAACCCTAGAAAGCTACGAATTTATTTGAGTGGTAGGCCTAGGCCATTTCCTACTTCTTCGATTCTGCGAGTCTACCCGAACGCCAAAGATCCGACACAATGTGGCCCAAAAAGGCCAATGAATTCTAGCCAAAATTCACACTTGAAAAGTTTTGCATATAACCGATGATCTCTAAGAACTGGAGCACTCGTCAGAAATGATCCCTATGTTTAAGCATTCGAGCGAAAATACACAAAAAGATTACTTCAATAAATACTATCTCAATAGGTCCAGATACTACTCAAGATGTTCATCAAATCCATGAACTCGGCCGAGCATTTATCATCTAAAAGACATGACTAGAAACTCAAATGGCCATAATCGGTCCCGAAAATGGTTTTTTGAATACCCCTCTCACACACCCAAACCTGATGGTACCCTGAGCTTAAGTCAATTTATGAGAAATAACTTTCCCCCTGCAAACCGGGTCAAACAAGCCGTCTATTTTGGGGGAAATGGTATTTATTCTTGATAGTGACTTTATTCAAATTACCTGCACTTATACACATACCATGAGGGTGCCATCCTTCATTCTCACAAATAAAATAGGCGCACACCATGGTGAAGTATCACCACAAAGCCCTTATCTACAAATCTTTCAACTGCCTTAATTCTATGAGTACGGCAGACCTATCCTAATGGAGGAATGGATATAGCCGAGTACCTAGTAATAAGTCAATTGCAAAGTCGATTTCCTATTGGAGGAATAACCAGAAGCTAATTTGGAAATACATCTCGAAATTCATCAACACCGGAATAGACCAAAGAGTCGAGATTCTGGCTGGACATTCTAAACCCCGACAACATGGTAAACACATACCTTTATATCAATTTCCTTGCCCGAAGATAAGGAAAACCTACCTTTCCACTTCCATACTACCTCCTCAGAAAGTGAATCGGACAGCCTTGGTCCAAAGATTCATTAGCATAACATGGAGCTAACCAATCCATACCCATAATTGCATCAAAATCAATCATATCTAATTCTATCAAATCTACTAATGACTCTATTGTGCACCCTGTAGACCTTTGCCATAATGGAATCACCGATGGGAGTAGACACCTAAAAAAGGTCGCCGAAGCACTCCTGTGATACCGAACTGAGCCACTAACGGTGTAACATAAGATAAAGTGGAACTCGGGTTTTTCAAAGCATATACGGAATGAGAGCAAATATCTAACATACCACAATATCCAACGACAACTCTGACTCCCTAGCCCCAAAAGAAAGCATATATGCGATCCGGACTCGATACCTAAACCGGAAGCCCCTAATCTACCTTGGCCTCTACCGGCCGGGAGTGGAGGTCTTGCGCCCTACTGCACGTGGTCAGCACGCGCCTACCGAGGGGCCGGGGGCACGTGAACCCACCGAAGATGTATCCCGTCTGGCCCCGATCACTCCGACTCACCCGAATAGTCCTCATCCGATGACCCTTTGTCCACATTCATTACATACCGTAGGAACCCATACCGCATGCCTCGTGACTACAAAACTGGGCCGCAAATAGGGAAAAGTGGTACAAAGAACTCGCTCGCTCCGACCCCTCTACTATTATTGTGATCCTATTGACCGTGAACTTTCGTGGGGCCCTAGCTGCCCCGTGACCAAACCTTCCCGCCGTTGTTGTGAAGGTGGGGATCTGGGGTGGCCCGCTTATAAGTGGTTAAGGTCCATGCCGGGGTTCGGTCCGCATATCGCCTGGTCTACTCCTATGGCGCCGCCCTCGACTCTGCCCTCTCTATCCTTCACACGGATCCCCCTCAACATTCAAGGAAAATGCCTCCGAACACGAGAAATATCCATGTCCTCTCACAAAAGTAGTTGTGATATGTGTCTCTACGTATTTTAGATTCAAATTTCATAATGAATCGGGTGCACCCCGGTCAGTATGGTATCTACAGCGCTCTGCATACTTCCAAGCAATGAATCAATCTCATAGCATATTCTCGTACATTCATCGAACCCTCGCTTCCAAATGCAAAAATTGATCTACCTTGGCCTCGCTGGATCTCCCATGGCAAATAATGGTTTAAGAAGGCCCTTGGAGCAACCACAAGTCGGAGGGGGAACACCTATGCCTTGGGACCTTCCTGCCTCCTCATATCATAGTACCGCAATGTCCTCAACCAAAACACTCAAGCACGACCGAGCCTCGCAGGGCATGCATTACCCCTCAAAATTTGCTGCAACTGGCTTCTAGATAATCCCGAGGGTCCTCGTCCCGATTTTCCCCGTGAATAGCGGGGACTCACCGCAAGGAAATCTCGGACCCTCGAGCTACTAGGCACTTCGTAGATTCTCGCACCCACGGCATTACTGATGTTGTGCGCCATCGCCCGGGCTAACATAACAACAACACCTAACCTCCCGCGACGGATGGTGCTCAGATAGATACCGCTCGAGGGGTGCCGACACACTCCGTCGCTCCGAGCGGCTCCTGCCGTGGTGGAGAGGCCGGGAGATCGGTGATGAAACCTCCGTTGCCCTTGGGGACGGCTAACTGGGCCGAGGCACCTTGCTAGTGCCCTCTCCCGCTGCTACATCCAATCTTCCTACACCATGGGGTGTTGCGGGTCCGACATTTCTCTGTGAGGCAAAAGGAATATGGTAAGATTATGGATTCTACCCTATACCATACAACTCTATAGCATGACTATATAAGAAAGAAGAGTAACCATCCAATCATGCCTCAGCCCTCCTACCTATAGAATGTGGTGCACACACATCCATAGACAAGACTCTACTTAGCACTCGCTGCAGACTCCTGCATGCAACCTTCCGATACCAAGTCACCACGCCCCCCACCTTGACAAGACTGCACCCGGTGCCCTACTAGGATTTGAACTGACTTACTGACTGAGCCCCTACCACTTCTGGTGCAGGCTTACTCTTCAATTAAAAAAACGGGTTATATCTCGAAGTAAACACAACCACGGCCGATAAGGCCATATAGCCACCGGTCACAAGAAAACAGCCTAACTAGAAAACATAGCAACAAAGGGAGTCCTATGCGGCCGAAAAGGCTACCATGATGTCTGGGGCTATAATCGAAACTTAAATCCGATGCTAAACTAAACAATAGCCGACAAGGCCGCTAACTATCGCCCAATTCGATCGAATATTATTTTTAGATTCTTTATCTCGTTAGAAAAAGAGATAATCTGCATTATTTTTCCTTTTAGAAAATCTAAAATTTTATAAAAAATAAAATAAATAGTTATTTTTTTTATTTTTTTTAGTTTTTTTAATATATTATATGTAATTTAACAAAACAAAAATAATGATGCAACGATATTGAAATATTTGGTACATGAAGCCACGTTCTAATAGATATACACGAAATCTACAATCTAATAATATAATATAGATAGAAATTAAAATAATAATATATAGATGAAATTAATCTTTGATCATAGGGCCCCACGCTACCAACATACAAGATAAAACACATATACGCGGCCCCACACGGCCAACAAAGCCTACAAGCAACTGCAAGCCTCTAAGTGTAATACGTATGGTTGGGCAGGCCCCGATTCACCCATAAATTGTACAATCAAAAGAGTAAACCTTCTATCTACAAGCCCAAAAGAAGGGAGCCACTGTTTTGACGATGCCGCTGGAAGTTACGAGGGACCCTGCTCCTCGTCTATACGTACCTACATGCAATGCAAATGCCTTAAAGGGCGCGCACAACATGTAATGAGTATGTAAGACAATAACCGTAAATAACCGAGCATAAAGATAGAGCTGAAAATGACCGGAAGAAAAGGAATAGAAGTAATACTCGAATAACTCCGGGGTTCTCTCTGTTATCTAGTCTATTAATAACCAAAGAAAACAAGAACCTTTACCTCTGGCCCCCATAAGCCTAAGGTAAAACCAAAGACAGTAACAAAACCATCCCGGGGCTCCCATAAGCCCCAGTGAGTACATACACAATATATATACCCCTATCAAGGTCATAATAGGTCATACTCTGGGTAACTATAGTCGTCCCGAAGTCCCTCAAGCTTCGCAAATGCAGCCCGCTTCGCTCCTCACTCGTAGTTGTATTCCGAGTCCTGTGGACTCTGGGATATTCGCAAACTGAGCACTAGGCTCATGGGGGTGCGGTGTCATTACAAGATATGATATAGTCCATCCATGGAATGTACTCTGGTGAGGACCTGGGACCTCATCTTCGCCCCCGCGACGGCATTCCGCTCTTTCGGGAGGACGCTATCTCGACCGCAGGAGTTGACAAAGCTAATAACCCCGGGGTCACTAACGAAGGGATATACAGTAAATCAAAACCAAACAAAGTGTAGAATGTTAGTCTCAACTAATAACAAGAACTATTCATGATTAACGCTCTTATGATTCTTATCGATTTTGACCGAGTTGCTATAATGGCTATAGGAACTAACTTGCCGAAGAAATATTCCTAACATACCTACCGCCGATTACTGACATCCGGTGAGTTTTCGTGCACTCGTATTCAATCAGCTTCTTCTCAATTGTAATCAGATATTGGAAGAATGAGGCTAATTTCAATACTAAATTTGGAGAAAACGATAACTTTATATATAAATATTAACTATATTTCAACTTGATGAACACATAATTAAAAACTCATAATTTCTCGAAAATCTAGAAGGGAGAAATGCTTACTTTAAGCTTGTGATCTTATTAACACTAGTTTGGAGAAATTCCAATAACTTTACGCTCGGAAGGCTATGATTCTCCTGGCAAATTTCACAAAAATAACTCCGTTGCAATGCTCCCTGAAACCTTAAACTTCAATACTCGAAGTTAATTTGAACTCGGGAAGCATTTTGTAGCTTAAACGGAAGAAAATTATTGATTTATATCCTCACCGGGTCTGGTCACGCATATATCTAAAGTTTAACATAAAATCAAAGGATGAGATATATATTTTGAGGTGGTGGAAAGGGGTCCTGTGGCACGAACCCCAACGCACCGAATATCGAGCGCGCGGCTACCTGGTTGTCGCGAGGAGCTTGATCCATGCCACATTGCCCTCCGGGAATCGGTTCGGCCTTCTCCGCGCAATCCCGACTTTGCGCCATTCGACCTTTCCAGGCCCTTCCTCATATTTATTGAACTCTAAAACTCTTAACTAACATATAAATATTTAATTAAACATTAAAGACTTACGGATGTAACACCCGATAACTTCGGATGATGCCTTTGGATAAGAGATAATTTGTTCGGCTCTTATAGTTGAGTTTGTTTAGTTTAATTTTAGAGTCAAAAATTTTAACATTTGATATCGCCATAGACAAAGTGACCCTTCCTTAGGATAGATAGATAACGACCGTCTTAAGGAAAATTCTCATGATTTTTTTTATTTTTTGACTATTGAAGGATCATTGTGTGGCTTTTTAAATTTATTAGATCACTAGTGTTTAAGAGACACAATAAGGTCATCTTGGCGATTGAATTATGAGAGACATATGCTAGTTCTTTAATTCACTCAAGACACTTATAGGGATCAATAATTAAAAAAATGACATTCAATGTGATTGTATGAATGTGTAGCTATATGAAACCGACTAGAGTCCTAATGCCATGTGAAGTGAACTTAATTGTTGTGTTTTGTACATATTGTAGCATCTAGAACTTTCCATAGGATATGTTGGATGGCTAGTTGTTAAAGAGTTAAGCATGATTAAGACGCTTCATTGAAAAGCCATTTTTCCATTTTTTTACCTTCCTAAACATTTTCCTAGTTAACCCCTTGAGCCTTAAGCCTTGTTCTTTTCTTAGCCACAAAAGTAGCTTATTCCTTTTTATTGTGTGACCTCCAGAATTGTTGATCCAAATTAGTCTTAGGCACTATGAGACTTGAAAGTGAAGGTCCACCAATGCATGAATGACAAAGGGAGCAAAGTGTCACAATTCGAACGTAGACCTGGCCGTAACACGGACAAGGAACCCGAGAGGCCCTAAGTCAACCCATGGCATAGACATAAATAAATTCATATCACTTAATGCGGAATACTGAATATAAGACATAGAGGAATCATAAACGTAACATAACATATTGTACATGCGGAAACACTAGACATGCATACAAGCCGAGTACTACATACTCATTCGAAAGCCTCTATCATGTAAGATGGGTTGATGGGACAACGCCTCAACTAACCTGGCCAAGATGAGACAAAATACATCATGAAATTCTAATCATACTACCATACGGCCCTCGAAACATGAGAACTCACCAATAAAGCTGATAGAAACTCCGAGATGGTCTAAGGATGAGGATGAGCCTGAGAGCCGAGTCCTGCATCATGAAACGATACATCATAGGAAGTATGCGGTCAGTACGTGGTATGTACCGAGTATGCAATTTAAGTAAAATATACATTTAGAATATAGTAAAACTCATAAAACATCATAAAAGTAGGACATCATGCTCATATCATAATTATCATAACATAACATAAGGCTCAAGGTTTTTAAAATATTTGTAACACCATTATAATCATAATCATAAGAGAAAATCTGTATTAAACATAACTTTATCCAACATACATAATCATAAACATTCATAAATCATGAGGAACAGTGGGAGATTCTCTTAACCGACATACCCCATATAAGCATACATGGAGCCCGACTTGTAACCCTAGTTAGGAGGGTGTCCGTACCTTGCCAAGAGTATAACCATGAAAGTGTGATATCACCATGTAAAAGGGCCATTTGGGTAAGGGATAGTCACAAAGGAGGTCCCAACATAGCTACGGTGGCACGTAATTTATGAGATCCGAGGCAGAACCTAGGCCCCAAACCTACTCGGTGTTAAATACTAATCCCAAAACATATATAGTACTCATAGTATAATATGCATGAATTCATGATCTATTTAAATCATAATAATCATGAACATACTTGTACATATGTGAACAAGCCATAACATGATGCCTGTGAGTCGGCCATAACATAATTCATAAATCATAGGATTCATGCATACTTGTAGATCATACATATAACTTGTAAATTATAAAATCATAATGGTTATTTGAATAAATCCATATTTCAAATCATAAATCATGTTGGGTTTGTAAATATCAACAATTGAAACAAAGATTATAAATCGGTTCATCGTAGATCATACATAATTAGGCTTAATTTAGCAGAAATTGAAATCAATAATTTTATAACCAAAATAATTGTAAAATCTGATCAAAATTCATAAAATATCATATAAATCACAATTTAGAACAACCCATTGGTAAATCATTAAAATTCCTCAAGATTTGAATTGAAACCCCATGAGATTTTAGATGAATTTTCTTAAATTAATAGAGATTGGGCATGGGTGTGAACAAAAACACCCATTCGCAACCCTACATACGTGGGTAAGATCATATTTCAAAATTCCTTGATTGCCCAAGGAAGAATTGATGGAGAAAAGCTTGGGAATAGACTTTCTCTCTCTAAAATCTTCCTAACTTGCATGCATGGGAGTGAATATGATTAGAGGGACTTAACCTATCTAAACATGCCCAGAAAATAACATAAAAAAACGTAGTCTAGGGCCCTAGAGCATAGTAATTACGAAAAGGCCCTTACAAAATTCACAGAAAATAACTGTCAGGTGGTCCTAATGAGGGACCTCACAACTCGTGGTCCCAGGCCACGACTCGTGGAGTCAGTCGTGAGGTACACTGCCTGAGCCTCAACAAAAACTTTTCTTGCTTGGACCATGACTCACCCCAAGAATCGTGGGGACTAACCACGACTCGTGGGGTCCTTCCGTGATGTCAACTACCTCCTCCCTTTTTCATTTCTTAGTCTACCTCCTCACAACTAAACCAACGACTCGTGGGGCCTGGCCATGAATCATGGTCCTGCCCATGGTGTCTCCTCTTCTCAAGCCTTGAATTTCCTTCCCTGGCCTTCCCCACGAGTCACATCACGACTAGTGGGTTGATCTCACGAGTCCCATCATCACTCTTTCTGAGTCTGGTGCCAAATTTCAACTTTTTCTCCATTTCAAATTTCAGGTTTGATCTTTGGGCTTTCAGCGTATAATAGAAAGAATGAAATATGTGTGGAAAGTAAGAAAGGAAAATAGAAAGAAGGGATGCCCATAAAATATGTTGTCTATTAGCTGCTAGGAAAATGAAACAAAGAGTGTTAAGAATGAAAATTCTTAGTAATTCAATAAGCAAAGGCTTGGAGTCAAGTAGTGAATAAAGGGACATGAAAAGAAAGGAAAAAGGATGAGTAAAGTGAAGGGTGAAGAACAAGGAAAATCTTATGGACAAGAAAGATTAAAATTGTCTTAAAAGTGCTTAAAATTGGTAGTCACTATAAAAGAAAAACCATTCCTACCCATCCCTTAGCCGATATTACAACCAAGAAAAGTCCTTGTGATCTTAATCTCTTGAAATGACTAAGTAGTCTAAGTGTGCATAAAGGGAAAGCTTATGGCATGCTGCATATGTATGATACATCATTTCTGAGTGTGAGTGTGCCTTACTCATTATGTTCCATTCTTTGAATTTATAATTTGAGAGAGGAACATCACTAAAAGTGAAGGGAATAAGATGTCTAAGTTGGTGTACTATATGTTGCATATTTCGTATTTAATCATGTTGGCCCTATTTTTAAAAATTAGTCGATTATAGAAGTTGTGTAGTCTTGAACGTAAAAACAATGCATGTGCTTGATGCGAATTGCTAGAAGTTGATGAACCACTTAATCGTATGCTCTCTTCTAGGTGTTTGAGTGCGAAGTGATAAGAAGTAACAAGTGGTGAGAAAATATGAGTTTATGCATGGAGTTTAGGATTGTTCAAGGATGAACAATGGTTTAAGTGTGGGGTGGTGATGTTGGGCATATTCTTATACCTATTTCCCATGTTTTTACCCATATTTAGCCTTGTGTTGAGTTCATAATCCCTATGATGTGTATGAATTCATGTTTTTGTGTGTTTTGTGAGCTGACAAATGTTTCTATGAATTCATGTTTTTGTGTGTTTTGTGAGCTAACAAATGTTTCTAGTTGTTTTGAGCAGGAATGACCTGAGGTATGATAAAGAAGAGTTCGTGAAAGTCGGCCTGGGGCTATGGCTAGCGTGGCGCGCCAAGACTTTTGCTTCAAATAAATATGCACCAAAGTTGGTGTTATGGATGGCATGTGGCGCCAGGTACCTAGCTTCGGAGATGAGAATTTGACTAACACCTTGGAGAGATGGATGGCGTGGAGCCCCAGAAGCATTCCAGACTTAGGAAATATTTCCAATATTCAAGTGTTATGGATGGTGTAGGGCGCCAGAAGGGTCCTAAAGCTCAGAAAATTGGCTAACACTCTGGTACTACGGATGGAGTGGGGCGCTAGAGGTGTTTAGAAGTGCATAAATTTGGCTAATACCTTGGCGTAATGGATGGAGTAGGGAACCCAGATCTAGACTTCAGAGGGAAGTCGACCCAGGCATAAGGCTATGGAGGGGGCGGCGTGACAGACACCTTCCTAGATGGATTTTCCGATTTTGACGCTATTTACTTGAGGAAAAAAGAGTCATTTGAAGGCTCACATATTAAAACAATATCTAGGGCATCTTTAGCATATCTTATATCATTTTGATTGATTTTACAAGGTTATAAATGCATCTTTGGAGGAGAGACAAGTCATAACTTAGGTTTCTTCTTTTCTTTATCATTTTACTTTGAATGATGACCATTTCTTTGTTTTTTATCTTGGCTATGAGTGGCTAAATGCCCATTCTAGGGTTTTGGCCATAGTTGATGGTTGACGTTTGAAAGACTGATTAATGCTAGTTTTAATTCTTCATTAAGGTTGTTTATATTTACTTGTTTTAATTTCTTGGTCACTAGACTAATCACCTTCTGAGTAAATCTGTTGACTTTTGGTTGAATTTGGGAAAAAAAACCGAAAGGGTTAAAAGTAAATGTAAAATAGGAATTCGAAGATCCTTTGTCCCATTGTTGAAGGTTAGAAGTTGTTGTTGAGGATAGGGATATGCCCTTCAACCCTGTTTAGTTGATATACAAGTAGGCATAATTGTCGTTTCATGTTTCTCCTGCAACCATAATGAAATAGGCGTTATAGTTCATGAGATAGTTCTTGGATGCTCGGGAGAGTGGCAAGAAATGGGATATTAACTTGAAAGTAATAACCTTAGAAAGAATTAATCTAGCTTAATCACGTCTTGATAACTCAACCTGAAGCTAAAATGTTATCTCCTTAGAATTTCATCATCATTTGAAGTACAATCAAATTTGCAAAAATCTTAGTTCTTTAGTTACTTTTAAATTTCAAGTCTTTAGTATTTTAATTCTTCAAACGATTCCCCATTTATATCTATTTTTTTAGAATAGCGAAATAAAGAAGTAACCTTAAATGATTCATCTGATAAGTCTTTGAGGGATCGATAAATCGGGAATTCACAATCCTATATTACTAGACGACCACATAGGCTTGTGTGCGCTTGGGAAACATCAATACCTGTCAATAATTGAATCCAAAAATATAAAAGAAGCACTACATGATGCGGATTGAATTAACACAATGCAGGAAGAGTTGAGTAAATTTGAACGAGGTTAAGTATGGAACCTGGTCCCCGGCCTCGAAATAGAACTATCATTTGCACAAGGTGGATATTTCAAAATAAATTAGATGACCAGGAGATAATAGTCAGAAGCATGGCTTGTCTATTGATTCAGGGATACAATCAAGAGGAAGACATTGACTATGATGAAACTTTTGCACCTATGGCAAGAAAGGAAGCTTTAAGAATTTTGATAGCCTTTGCAACATTCAAGAGATTCAAGCTATACCAAATGGATGTTAATAGTGCATTCTTGAATGATTACCTTTAAGAATAAGTCTATGTTAAATGACTACCTAGATTTGAACGACATGAACATCAAATCATGTTTCCAAGCTAAATAAGGCATTGAATGGTCTCAAACAGTCTCCCAGAGCATAGTATGACAGGCTATCTAGGTTCCTTCTAGATCATAGGTATAACAGAAAGAAATTTCATAACACGTTATTTCTCAAGAAAAGGGGTACAACATATTAATAGTCCAAGTGTATGTTGATGATATTATCTTTACATCAACTTAAGAAGAATTGTGCAGTGAATTTGCAAAACTCATGAGTAGTGAGTTCAAGATGAGCTTGATGGTAGAGCTAAACTACTTTTTAGGGCTTCAAATCAAGCAAACAATGGATGGTACTTCAATTCATCAATAGAAATATATCAAGGAACTGCTCAATTTTGATATGAAATGGCGAATTGTAAAACAAATGATACACCCATTGCAACAACTACATGAATGGATATAGATGAACCTAGTCCTTGGGTATATGAAGCTAAATACCAGGGCATGATTGATTCTCTACTCTATCTTATAACTGTTCGGCTGTCTGGATGACTACACGCAAATGCACATGGTCGAACAAGTAGTAAGTGGCTCAAGTAAGCCAAGTATCGAT
>JACEIK010003245.1:105028-116630 GCA_018107945.1 Datura stramonium | reverse complement strand
CAATTTACATGAGAATGTACAAACATTGTTGGATAAACAAGGCAAAAACGATGCATTTGAGTATCACTTGGGCATATAAATATGCCCCAGATCAATAACCAGTAGACTTGATATTGTCTTAAGCATGGAGTTGTGTGCTAGAATTCAATAGAATCCAAAGGAATCACATAGGAAGGCAGTTAAAAGAATTTTAAGGTATCTTAATGGTACATTGGACCAGGTTATGTGCTATTCCATCAGTGACTTAATCAAGCTCATAGGGTACAAAGATGCAGACTATGCCAGATTTCTAGTTGATAAAAAGGTACATCAGGAATGACTCACATTCTATGATCTTGTTTAATTTCAGGGGCCATTAAGAAGCAAAAGTCAGTATCACTTCAACTGCTGAGGCAGAGTATGTGGCAACGACCTCATGCTATGCACAACAACTATGGATTAAGAAACAATTGGAGTACTTTAGGATATACATAGAGTGCATACCTATCGTGTGTGACAATATCAGCACAATGAACATGGAAAATTACAAAGCACATGATAATAGAACCAAGCACATAAGTGTACATCAACCACTTCTCGAGAGACAATATTGAAAAGGGAAATATCTCAATGGAATTTTGCAAAACAGTAGAGCAAGTAGCAGATATATTCAAAAAAGCTTTGGGAAGAGAACTATACTAAAAGATTCATGTGGAACATGGATTAATCAAACTCCACTAACTCTATCCATTATTCTCCTCTAGATTGACTAAATAAGAGATTATTCTCATGACTACTACGTTTTTGGCAATAAAATTCACAAACCAAGTCTTGCATCTTTAATTAGTTATGCATCTCAGGCATGCTTAATTGGATCATAAAGGAACTGATGATGTTACCCCTATTTCCCAAACATTGTAATAGTAGAGATCCATAAAGGGAGAAGTATACGAGGAACCATGTCCCTCCATAAACTAAAATGGTATGCTCTATCCCTTACTAAACATATGTATTATAAATTGCATTTAAAATTATGAAAATACATTGATAAACCTTGTCCTTCACAACTATTCTCAATAAAGAAATATTTCAATATCTGTCACAACCCCAACTAGGACCCCAGATCGAGACAAGGGACTTGAACCACGAATGGCTCCAAGCTAACCCATGGTACATACATAGCAAGACTTTAAAGCATAATCAAGCGGAAAATACTATGAACATTAATAAATGGAAGATTGAATATCATAAAGCGTATATCAAATGATAACATCACAATGTTGAATCTCAAAGCTGCACATACTAGTCTATGTCTAAAAAGCTTCTACTATCTGATGAGATGTTGGGACAAGCCCCCAGCTAACTCCAAGTTTGAAACTAAACTGACATAAAAATTCTAAACTGATGAATTTCCTCGGATGATGAGGACTCGCCCAAAGCAGGGGCTGAACTAGACTGAGATGGGAGAAAGCTATCGATGAGACTGAGCTGGATCACTCAAACCTATATCATGAGACGATATAGCATAAAGCATGCGGTCAGTACTTGAAATGCACTAACTATGTAAGGTAAGTAAAACATGCCTAAAATGTTAGATGAAATCATGCATATAAATAAAAAGATCATGAAAGTAAGGATTGCACGCTAAAAGCAATGTATCTGAGATATACATAATCATAAGCAGGTTATCATAACTTAACGTAGTGACCCATCATTTAGAAATAGAAACAATATGACTTATCATAGCTGAAATCATAAGTAAAAGCTCATAAACTGATATATGGGTCAAACATGCTAATAAACATAATATCATAAGTCATGAACATAAGTCTCTGAAATCATGAGGAGCAATGGGAGACTTATCATAACTGACACTATCACGATAGAGCTTATATGATATCCAAACTATCATTCTCAAGTGCACAGAGCCGACCAAAACCTTTCCAAGGCTAAGGACGCTAAGAAACCATGATATCGATATCAAGCTGAGCCTCTTGGGGTAGGGGGAAAACTCTCTTGAGAGGTCCCAAATATATATACCTACATTGGCACGTAGTTTATGAGACCGGGAAACCATAGAACCCCAAGCCTACTCGGTGCTAGACACTACTTCCAAAACTTGCATAGTGCTCATATAATCATATTCTCAAAACATAGCTTGAATCTGAACATTGAGAGTCTTGACTTCATATCATATCATAAGCTGCATTGGGGTCTTGACTCCAAATCATATCGTAAACTGATCTTATTAGCCTTGGCTAAAATCATAATTAGTATACTTAACTTACATGGCTTACCCAAATCATAAAATCATGAAAACTTGAAATAGACTTCATAAGTCAAAATCATGGAATCATAAGTTGAGAATTCATAAACATTCATGCATACTACATAACTCCTCATTCTTGAAATCCTGGATCATAGGCTTGAATTTTTATAAAACATGCATAACGGGCATAACTTATAATAACTTGAAATCATGAATTTGCAATCAAGTTGAGTGTAAATTCTTCCCATTAGACTTAAATCATACATTTTAACATGAGGGGATTAGACCCATAAACATAGCATAGGTAATTTCATAGAATTGGGTTAAAACCTTAGTAATCAATACACTAGATTAAGAACTTGAATTCATGAATTTGAGAAAAATCTTGGGCATGAGGGTGGAAGAAATCCCCCATTCATAGTCCTATATACTTGGGTAAACTGATTATCAAACTAGTCCTGAAAGCCCAAGAGAATTGGGGAAGAAATTGAGGATAATTCTAGTTTGATCTTGGAGGGAATTACAATTCAATGCATGCATAGGAGCCTAATGACTTAGGATAAGCTAAACCCTCTTAAAACATTCAATTTAGGGCTTAAAAAAAGGTCATTAGAGAGTTAGAATCTTGGAAAATTACAATACTACCCCTGAGAATTTGCATGAAAAACCTGACTGCCATCTACAACGATCAATTCAACGGGTCTTTGTAGGATATGACAGGTCGTTTGACCATCCGTTGTTTCCTAGGGAAATTATGGTACTCTTCTAGTTCTCCAACCAACGACCAGATAGGACGAGTTGTTACTTGCAACAACGACTCATCACTCCTTTCGTTGTCACCACTGCTTCTCACCTACCTTGCTTCCAAACTGCAGACAGCGGATTCACCCCAACAGGTTGTTGCACCCTTCCATTGTCACTGAAATAGATCTAACCCCTTTCTGAACTCCATTCAACGACCACTCAGGACAATCTATTGGATTATACAATGAGTCGTTGCTAGGCTCATTATTTTTGGGGAACCTTGACTGGATGCTTACAACAAATCACCCAATGAGCCATTGTTTCCAACAATGACTTGTTCCTTGAGTCGTTCTATGACTCTGGTGTAATTTTTCTATTTTTCTCTATTTTAACCCTCGAGTCTAATTTTAGGGACTTTTAAGGTGTTACACTATTTACCCATGATCTAGTCACACCATAAAGGGGGAAGATTAATCCTCCACATCCCATCATCCTAAATTCAAGCTACCTTGTCAATCAATTTCCTATTATCAGTTAGTCTTGAAAATCATTAATCATATCATGTCCTCTCTACCAATATTCCACAAACGTTCCCACTTCCCAACCTTTTCTTTAAAGCTTTTAGGTTCCATATTGTAGCCACATCAAATCCAAAACACTTGCTATTTTTGAAGAAATGTCACTACTCATTCATTATCTTCTCACTTTTCCCCCAAAAATTCCCTTCTCCCAACCATCATATATGGCTTCCTCTAATCCCAAACCCTCTTTAGTTGATTATTAAGATAAAGATGAAAAAAATCCCTAAGAATCACTATCTCTAACTCAGCAAAAAATTCCTACTCCATTGTCATCTCCAACTGAAATTGAAAAACCCCAAATCACTAAATTTGTACCTAGTTCAATTTCATTCAACTCCCAATAAAAAAGTTCCCCACAATGTACCCATCATTTCACTTTCTACCTAGGCAAAATTCTCTATCCCAATTAACCTTACCTCTATAGATGCATTGGTAAAAGAAGATAAAACTGACAAAATAGAAATGGGTCAGTCAAATAAGGCTATGAAAGAAAGGCATAGCATAGATATGGATAAGGGAGAAATTTTTTCAAAAAAAATAGGACAAGTGGTTGGGATGAAACGAAAAGGAGTGATAGAAGATGTATTTAAGGAAAAAGAGGATTCCATTTAACACTTTAAATCTCAGAGTGAAATTTGCAACAAAAGGATAAAAACCATAGGTGCAATGATTTACTTCACGGGCGAGGTCTATGGTTCAAGTCCAGGATGGCCCAGATGCGCCAGGGAAAAGAATAGAAGAAGCATCTAACTACTTCATGCATGCTCCACTTGGTATTTTGATACCTGGTGCCGAGGTGATGGGGGAAGTGACGGCCCGTCACACCTCTAGCATAGGAGCTGACGGCCATCAACTAGACAACGTACCATCACTGGAATCATCAAGGTCTGGTCCCTTCAGCTCGAGCGCGACGGAGATGGTGATGGACCGTCAAGCGAGTGATGGCTCGTCACAACAACTATCACCTAGGCAAAGATTTCCAGGCCCTCTATTTAAGGTCGACAGAGTGGATGATGGTCTGTCTAAGCAACGGCCCATCACCCTGTCTTTCACTTGGGAAAAAGTTTGGGGAAATTCTATTTAAGCCTGGCAGTGGAGATGATGGACCGTCCAACTTGCGACAGCCTGTCACCTTAGACGTGCAGCAACTCAGAAATTTTAGATTTCAGAATATTTTCCTAGGAGTAGTTACATATATATTCCCAATCTTTTAGTCCCTAAACTATGTCATGTTAAGATATTCTCAAAGTATTTAGAGGGTTAAAAGTTCTTCTCCCTAATTCTTCAGTTAGATTTCCAAAACACCATAGTAGAATCCAGGGCTTTTCTCTCAAGTAGGAACTGGGGCTCTTCATCAGTTGTAGAGGTTCAGGTTATCTTACGGGATTTCTTCAGGTATATGGAGATTCAACAAGGGAAGTCTCTCACCCTTGTGCCGTAAATTCATGTTTAGAAACCTTCTATGTTCTATCCCTGTAAAGTTACAAGTTAAGGCTCTTTCAGACAAATTATGCATGTTCAGTTAATTCTATATATTTTGTAAGTATCTATCATTCAAGAATGTGATCTTCATATTCTTGATTTGAACTTCATACTATGAGTGCTAGCCCTAGTTTTGTATGATTTCTTTTGTGTTGAGCTTTGCATGATTTAAAAGCTGGTTTTGAATTGTTATTTTCCAGGGTCTATTATCAGACTATAAATTTTTAGTATGAATTTTTCAAGTTAAAGTTAGTATTTTCAGATTATAGGTATACGTATTATTCTGTAAAAATATCAGTTGATCAGTTTGGCCTTTTATTAGTCTATTATTAAATTCAGTATCTTCAGTTATCAAGTCCATTAGCCTCTCAGGATACTTTCAGGTAAGTTGTTATGTCTTGGACTTAGAACATCAGTCTTGAGCTAATCAGTCCAGTTAGATATAACTAAAATTTCAGTTGGGAGTAGTACTTAGCACCGAGCGGCCCGAGGTTCAGTGCACCCTGGTTCCTAGAACTATGTGCCACCTCAGGTTATTAACCTGAGTGGGCCCCAAACAGTGATCACACAACTTAGCCATTATACCTTGGCAATATACCGTAGGCTCTCTTCAATGGGGTGTATACATCGAACTCCACGTTTTAGCTCACATGGTTATATGCCAATTAAGAGTTTATCCCACAGTATAATTTAGTCTCAGATCTTAGAATATGTTTATGACCCTTATATCATTTTTACCAACTTTATGTACTCTCAGATTTCAGTTATCTACAGCATGTATAATTTCAGTAAAGGTCATTTCATATTCTTCAACATGTTTATTTATAATCTTTTTTTAGCTTGATTATATTTTAAACTTTCATTACCTCTCATACTAAGTACATTCAAAGTACTGATCGCATATTTCCATGTGCTATATAATTTCCTGATATAGGCTCAAGTATCCAGCCTCAGCAACACAGTTAGTTCTCCCGGTGATTTCCAACAATTGGCAATGGTGAGTCCTCATCTTTTGATGGTTGGATATTTAATGTAAGCTATTTATTTTATATCTTTTCAGACCTTAGAGTTATTTGGAGGCTTGTCCTACCAACTCATCTTTTAGTAAAGGCTTACGGACAGACAGTTAGTTAGTGTGTCAGATTTATGTTTAAATTTCAATTTTTCATATGTATTTACTTAACTTGGATTATTTTGTTACTCAAAACTAGTGTTTCATTATTCCAGTTATGTTTCAACTCAATTTGTATAGAAACTCAGATCATAGCAGTGTTATGCCATGCCATGGGTTTGCTTGGGATCACTTGTGATCCTAAGTACCGTGTCACATCCAGGGTGTAAACTCGGGTCCTGACAAACATGGTATCAGAGCCTCAAGTTTAGAGTTTCCTAGTATGTCTAAAAGCCGCATCAATTAGAGTCCTTTTCAAGGGTGTGAAGTGCGACACACTTATGAGGGGGGAGGCTACGAGGCGTTTTTAGGAAAATTCCCTTTCTTCATGATTCCTATCATGCTTGATTTTAATCTCTAAAATTGTCCTCCTAACTCATGCTCCACCCTTTTCAATGTTGACAATATATCCTAAAAGAGGAAACAGAAGGAGGAAAAGTAAGGCTGACCAGTCAACCCCACCAGCTCCCGCAGCCTCTCAAGACGATCAGGTGTCACATGCAGAGTTCTAGGCTGCTATTCAAACGTTGGCTCAGGCAATGACCAATCAGGTCGACTAGTAGGTCTTCGTACCAATCAATACTAATGGGTCTACAGTTGCTACCTTAGTCTAAAATTTTATTCAGAAGAATCCCCTAGCATTTCAAGGGTCTAAGGTAGATGAGGACCCGTAAGAGTTCATTGACGAGGTGTAGAAGATCACCCAAATCGTGAGTGTTACTTCTATAGAAAGTGCAGATCTGACTGCTTATCAGTTAAAAGGAGTGCTCAGATATGGTATAAGCAGTGGAAAGAGGGAAGGTGAAATGGTGCAGGTCTGGTGGAATGGGATAAGTTTGTGACTGCATTCCTGGAAAGATTCTTTTGTCGGGAGTTAAGGAAAGCTACGGTAGCTGAGTTTGTGAACTTGAGGAAGAATGACATGACAGTGTAGGAGTATGCATTAAAGTTCACTTAACTGTCAAAGTATGCTCTAGAAATGGTTGCAGAGCCGAGGGCTCACCTGCTCAAGTTCATGAACAAAGTCTCAGATTTAGTAGTTAAGGAGTGTAGGACTACCATGCTTATCATGGACATCTCCAGACTCCTTATCCACACATAGAAGATAGAGGCGGAGAAACTGAAGGAGATAGGGAGGGAGAATAAATGGGCATGGATAGGACAGTTTGAGTATTCTCAACAGAGGTCGGGCAGTAGTAGTCACCCACAGCAGCAGTAGAGACCTCCAACACCCTCATCAGCTAGTGTTCCTTCTTCTAGGCCCCGCAAAGATCAGAGGGGTGGAGTATCAGGCTCCAAGTCCTAGAGTCATGTCTCCAGCATCCGCACTTTTCCAGTATGTTCTAAGTGTGACAAGAATCATCCGAATAAATTCCGCATGGGCAAGGACGGTTGTTTTGGTTGTGACCAGCTAGGTAACAGGATTAGAGATTGTCTGTCAGCAGGATGAAGGAAGGCTCAGTCCACCACATTGGCAGCTCCTCCAAGTCGTTCAACTCAGTAGGGTACTACCTTAGGTATAGGTGGCGGCCAATGCCAGAACTACTTCTATCCTTTATACTCCCATCAGGAGTAGGAGAACTCACCTGACGTAGTCATTGATATGTTATGTCTCTTTCAAACAGATGTTTATTCTTTACTAGATCCAGGAGCCATACTCTCTTTCATGACTCCTTACATTGTTTTCCATTTGGCACTAGCCCAAAAAATTCTGTCAGAGCCATTTCCAGTTTCTACTTTGGTTGGTGAGTCAGTTAGAGTTAGACGGGTGTACAAGAATTTTTCAATCACAGTGTTACATAAAGTCACAATAATTTATCAAGTAGAGTTCGATATGGTCAACTTTGACCTCATTCTTGGCATGGACTAGTTACATTCTTGCTATGCCTCAGTTCATTGCAGAACCAAGATCGTTAAATACCAATTTCCTAACGAACTAGTCCAGAATGAAAGGGTAGCAATTCAGCGCCTAAGGATCGGTTCATTTCATACATTAAAGGCTAGAAAAATGATCACTAAGGGGTAGATCTATCACTTGGTTAGAATCAAAGATTCTATTTTCGCGACCCCGACACTTCAGTCAAGCCCAGTTGTAAATGAGTTCCCCGATGTGTTACCCGAATATCTTTCTAGAGTCCCTCTCAAGAGGGAAATAGACTTTGGCATAGAACTTCTCTCAGATACCCATCCTATATCTATTCCTCCTTACTGAATGGATCCATTTGAAAGACCATCTAGATAGGCTTCATCAAACCTAGCATTTTTCCATGGGGTGCCCCAGTTCTATTCGTGCGAAAGAAAGATGGCACACTCAAAATATGCATCAACTACCATCAGCTAAATGAGGTCACAATCAAGAAAAGGTATCCTCTACCTAGGATTGATGACTTGTTCGATCAACTTCAGGGAGCTAGCTGTTTTTCCAAGGTAGATCTCATATCAGGATACCACCATCTTAGTGTTAGAGAATGTGACATTCTGAAAATAGTCTTCAAAACTCGATATCATCACTAAAAATTTATAGTTATGTCTTTTGGACTAACCAATGCTCCTGCAGCTTTTATAGATCTTGAACAGGGTATTCAAGTCGTACCTAGACATATTCGTTATTGTCTTTATAGAGGTTATTCTGTTTTACTCCAGAGTAGAGGAGGAGCAAGCAGACCATCTGAGAATAGTTTTGCAGACTCTTAGGGACCACCAGTTGTTTGCTAAATTTAGCAAGTGTGAATTCTAGCTTTACTCAGTTGCATTCATCGGTCATATCGTCTCTAGTAAGGGTATTCAGGTGGATCATCAAAAGATAGCAGCAGTCAAGGACTGGCCCAGACCAACTTCTCAATTAGAAATTAGGAGTTTTTTGGGCCTAGCCGGTCATTACAAACTGTTTATAGAAGGGTTCTCCTCCACTGCCTCTTCTTTGACCAGACTAACTCAAAAGAAGGTGAAGTTTCAGTGCTCTGATGCATAGGAGAAGAGCTTTAAGGAGTTGAAGACTCGGCTCACTATAGCCCCAGTTCTGACTCTGCCAGAAGGTTCAGATGGTTTTGTGATCTATTATGATGCCTCCAGAGTTGGCCTTGGTTGTGTTCTGATCCAGCATGGTAGCGTATGCCTCTAGACAACTCAAGGTTCAAAAGAAGAACTATCCGACTCATGATCTTGAACTAGCAACGGTAGTATTTTCCTTGAAGATATGAAGGCATTACCTTTATAGAGTTCATGTGGATGTTTTACTGAAAACAAGAGCCTAGAGTATGTGTTCAGTCAGAAGGACCTAAATCTGTCAGAGAAGATGGCTGAATTATTAAAGGATTATGACGTGAGTGTGTTGTATCACCCGGGCAAGGAAAATATAGTGGCTGATACCCTCAAGTGGGATGACTCTGGGGAGTTTTTCCCATGTTGAGGAGGCTAATAAGGAACTGCCAAAGGATATTCACAGATTGGCTCGGTTTTAAGGCTCCAGTTGGTTGATTCAGCAGAAGGTAGAGCTGTAGTCCAGAGTGGGTCAAAATCCTCCCTGGTGTTGGAGGTTAAGTCAATGTAGGATGAAGACCCAATTCTACTCAAGTTGAAGGAAGCAGTCTTAAGGAAAGAGGTAGAATCATTCTCCAAAGGGGGATATGGTGCGCTCCATTACCAAGGCAGGTTATGTGTTCCCGATGTAGATGATTTGAAACAGTTGATACTAACGGAGGCTCACAGCACCAGATAATCTATCCACCCAGGTGCCACCAAGATGTATCGTGACTAACATGAAGTTTACTGGTGGAATAGCATGAAGAAGGACATTGCAAAATTTGTGGCTAAGTATCCAAACTGCCAATAGGTCAAGGTTATACATTAGAGACCTGGGGGTATGACTCAGGATATTAGCATTCCTACTTGGAAGTGGGAAGAAGTAAACATGGACTTCATTACAGGTCTACCTCGTACACGCTGACAGCATGACTCAATTTGGGTGGTTGTAGACCGGATGACTAAGTCAGCACATTTCCTACCAGTTAAGACCACAAACTTAGCAGAGGATTATGCTAGACTATACATCAGGGAATTATTCAGACTACATGGAGTTCCCCTATTTATCATTTTATATAGGGGCACTCAGTTTACTTTGCACTTCTAGAAGTCATTTTAGAAAGGACTTAGTACTCAGGTCAAGCTCAGCACATCTTTTATCCCACAGATAAATGGCCAGGCTGAGTGGACCATTCAAACTATGGAGGATATGTTGAGTTCTTGTGTGATCGATTTCAAGGTTAGCTGGGATGATCACCTACCTCTCATCCAATTTGCATGCAATAATAGCTACTACTCCAATATTCAGATGGTCACGGTCGAGACATTATATGGTAGGAGATGTATATCTCCTATATGGTGGTTTGAGGTTGGTGAAGCTACCTTAATAGGAACTAATGTAGTACATGAGGTCGTGCAGAAGGTTCAACTCATTAGGGATTAGCTAAAAATAGCTCAAAGCTGACAGAAATCGTATGCAGATGTAAGGAGAAGTGAGCTGTAGTTTGTTGTGGTTGATTGGTATATCTGAAAATTTCACCTATGAAATGGGTGATGAGGTTCGGGAAGAAAGGAAAGCTCAGTCCTAGATATATTGGTCCTTACAAAATCTTGAGATGCATTTATAATGTGGCCTATGAGTTGGATTTGCTTGCGGAGTTAGCATCAGTGCATCCAGTCTTCCATTCTGTTGAAGAAATGTGTTGGTGATTCGACATCATTTGTGCCTTTAGAGAGTGTTGGTGTGAAGGATGATCTCTCTTAAGAAGAGGTTCTAGTTCATATTCTGGACCATCAAGTTCGTGGGTTGAGGAACAAAGAGGTAGCTTCGATGAAGGTTTTGTGGAGAAATCAGCTCGTTGAGGGAGCTACGTGGGAAGCCAAAACAGATATTATGGCTAAATACCCTAACCTTTTTCCTTCCAACTCAGCTCCAGCACCACATACCAGTTTCCTCCTTAGCGCTTTATTCAGTTTTCAAGTTCATGTCTATCAATTCCTTTCATGTTATAGCATGCATGTATGTAGCATGAATTCAGTTTAGTTTTTTATTTCAATCCTAAGCCAGTCATTCCGTCAGTTTTCAATATATATTTCTCAATTCTAGGATTTGTATTTTTCTTTCCCTAACCCATTCCAGCATCGTAGCAATCATTCGAAGACAAATGTTCCTAAGGGGGAGATTATAACACCTCCGATCCTGGAGTGAATTATTGCAGCAAAAGGATAAAATTTTAGACCTGGTGCCAGGGTGACTGGTGTTGAGCCCGCAAGTGTACGGGTCGTGCAAGTAATATAGTGGCTCTTTTTAAGAACCGGAATGTCGAACCCACAGGGACTGGACCCATTCCTCTA
>JACEIK010003245.1:81508-103714 GCA_018107945.1 Datura stramonium | reverse complement strand
TAGCACATATCTTCACTTTTATATAAAATCACATGAAAATGTATCAAATAGCTTAGACAACACGACTAATTCAAGTTATAAAGCGTATCACGGGACCTATGTTATTTCCCGTGATCAACGGGGGAAGTGACGGCCCGTCACACTTCTAGCGGAGGAGCAGACAGCTGTTAGCCAAACAATGGACCGTTACTGGTCCCGTCAAGGTCTAGTCCCTTCAGCTCAAGGGCGATGGAGATGGTGATGGATCGTCAAGCGAGTGACAACCCGTCACGAAAACTATGACCTAGGATAAGATTTCTAGACCTTCTATTTAAAGTTGATTGAGTGGATGATGGTCCGTCAGGCAAGTGACGGCCCGTCACCCTGACCATCGCTTGGGACAAAGTTTTGGGAAATTCTATTTAAGCCCGACGGTGGAGACAACGACCCATCACCTGTTCCTATAGCGACCCAAAAATTTCATATTTGTGAATATTTTGCCATAGGTAATTTCTTTGTCACGACCCGAACAGAGGTGCGGACCTAGACACAGAACCTAGAACCATGAATGGCTCCAATTCGATCCATGGGATGAACATAGAGAATAAAGAGCATAAATTAATGAAAACTGATAAACTAAACATGAATAAGCAGAAGTGTACACATATAATAATCAAAAACCGAGTCAACACTGACAATCAGAGATTCTACATATTGTATAAAAAGCCTCTAACATTACTGAACCTAACAAGCTTGACAAAAGTCCGTAACTAAAATAACAAAACAACAAACTAAACTGAATGTCCTTAGATGATGAGGACTCACCAACATTGGTTAAACTGGACTGATACATAAGCAGGACTAATGGCGCGGCTAAGTCTAATCGCTAGGACCTGTCATAAATGATATATCATAGTATATGCGGTTAGTACTTTGAATGTACTAAGCATGCAAGGTAAGTAAAAATGGATCACTAAATTACATAAGAGTTCATAACAGTAGGACAATTCAAAATATGAAATGATAATCATAACATAAACATGAGGGCTCAAAGTTTTTAAAACTATTCATAGACTAGTCATAATCATAATCATAAGAGGAACCTAGTAAATCATAACTTGAGCCAAAGTATTGCAAACATGACAATGCATAAATCATAAGGAAACAATGGGAGGACTCGTCTTAATCGACACCATCATGATAGAGCGTACATGCTGCCCTAGCTATCTCACTCAAGTGGGCAAAGCCGTCCTAAGCTTGCCAGTTAAGGGACATAAATGGCGTGATATCACTAATAGGGACCTCGTAGGGTTAACCATGAATATATATACCTACGGTGGCACGTAGTTCTGAGACAATGGAGTTTACCTAAACGTAGGGCTTACTCGGTGCTAGACACTACTCCGAAAAATATGCACATGAGGGCTCACATAATTATCCTGAAATCATACATGAAGTTCATGGCTAGTTAAGTCAAAACATACTTGATCATACTTGAAATAAATGATTAGCCATGAAATAAAGACCCGTGATACGGTCAAAATCATAAACTCATAAATTATGAAGAACGTACATACTTGAGAAAATCACCATGCTTGAAATTCATAGATTCATGAAGAGTACTTGTAGGAAATCATATCATAAATTGTAAATCATAAATTAGGTCTTTGGAGAATAAAAATCATAATAGAATCATAAACTTAACTTTTCATGAAACTTGCATAATTGGCCATAATTGTCTAAAAACTTGAAACCATGAATTTATAATCAAAATAGGTATAAAATCTTCCTATGGATCTTAAAACATGATTTGAAACATGAAGAGAATCAACCCATAAATAAATCATAGAGAATTTCATAAAATTAGTATAAAACCCCATAAGATCATAAACTTGATCTAGAACTTAAATTAATGGAATTAAGGAGAATTTTGAGCATCAGAGTGAAAGGAACTCTCATTCATAGCCCTATATACTTGGGTAAACTGAATCTACACTTGTCTTTGAAAGCCCAAGAGATTTGGTGAATAACTTGAAGGGTTTGAGCTTGACCTTCAATGGATTACTTCTAAACTTGCATACATAGGAGGGGAAGGGTTTAGAATAGGTTTAAACCCTTTAAACACCTCTTTCAGAGCTTAAAACTATGTAATTTAGAACCTAGGAGCTTAGGTAAGCACTGCTAGTCATCACAACTCTTACCACATGTCATATCATGAAGTGATAACTCGTGGTCACCTCCCGTTGTCACCACTGGTCGTAGGAATGGTTCCTGAGGATCAAATCCCAGGAACCTACAACGAGTCGTTACATGTCGCCATGGGTTGTGAGGCCATCCATCGTCACTAAGCCTCAACTCTTACTTCCTCTAAATTTTTCCATGGGTTACAAACCACGACTCATGATTTTCTACCACAGCTCGTAACACCACTCATGACAACACATCCATACAAAGAACTTCCAAACCACGAAACTTATCAAAACTCATTGTTTCCCGCAAAGAGTCATACTATGATCCGTCCTTTCCAACCCTGGCATCCCAGTGTCTTACCATGAGTTGTACCCATGTACCACGACCCATGGTGTGACTCGTGGTCTAGGCATCTAGCTTCAGAATTCCACCATGACTCCTCCCACGGCCCGATACTTATCAACACGACTCGTACCACGATTCGTTATGAGGCAAAAATGTAGATTTTTCTACTGAACTCATTTTCAATTCTCTCATCTAGTATTTGGAACTTTCGGGGTATTATAATATCTCCCCCTTGGGAACATTCGTCATCGAATATGGGTAAACATACTGAAAAGCTAAGGAAAGGAACTACAATCCCAAATACTAAACATCTAGAGCTGAAAACTAACGAAGTGACTAACTTCGAACTGATATACATAACTGAACTGAATTCATGAATCACACATACATGTACTGACATGAATGGAACTGAGAGACATGGATTGAATATGAAACTGAATAGAGTATTACAGAGGAAACCGACACCTCATATTGGAACTGAGTTCGAAGGGAATAACTGGAGATATTTAGCCATCATATTTTCTTTGGCTTCGCAGGTAGCTCCCTCAATAAGTTTATTTCTCCACAGAACCTTAACTGAACCTACCTTTTTGTTCCTCAACTTTCGAACTCGATGATAAAAGATCTCAACTGGAACCTCCTCATAGGTATGACTATCATTCATACCTATATTCTCCACCGAAACAACTAAGGCCTAATTACCGAGGCACTTCTTTAACAGAGATACATGAAAAACTGGATGCACCGAAGCTAACTCTACTGGTAGCTCCAACTAATATGCCACCTTGCCGACTCACCTCATAATTCTGTATAGCCCAAATAACTGGGACTAAGCTTCCCTTTCTTTCCTAACCTTATCACTCCATTCATGGGAGACACCTTCCAAAATACCCAATTCTCAACTTCAAACTAAAGTTCTTTCTTCCTCACATCAGCATATGACTTTTGACGTCTCTAAGTTGTCTTCAGCCTTTCCCTTATAACATGAACTTTGTCCATAGCCTCATGAATTGAATCTGGCCCTAGTAACATAGTTTAACCTACCTCAAACCAACCAATAGGCGATCTGCATCTCCGCCCATATAGAGACTCAAATAGAGCCATCTGGATGCTAGAATGGTATTGTTGTTATAAGAAAACTCGATCAGAGGTAAATGATCATCCCAAATACCTTTGAAGTCAATCACACATTCTCTCAATATATCCTCAAGAGTTTGAATGGTCCACTCAGCCTAACCATTCTTCTGCGAGTGAAAAGCTATGCTAAGCTTAACCTGAGTATCAAGGCCCTTCTGAAACGATCTCCAAAACTGGGAGGTAAATTTAGTACCTCTATCTGATATGACGGACAAGGGAACTCCATGCAACCAATCTAACTCCAGAATGTACAATTTAGCATAATCCTCCACTGAGTCGGTAGTTTTGACTAGAAGAAAATGGGCTGCCTTGGTTAACTTGTCTACCTCCACCCATATAGAGTCATAGTGTCGGCGACTACGAAGCAACCCTGTGACGAATTCCATATTGATTTCCTTGCACTTCCATGTAGGGATATTGATATCTTGTAGCACACCTCCAGGTCTTTAATGCTCCACTTTTACTTGTTGGCAATTCAGACACTTACCCACTAATTCCGCTATGTCCTTCTTTATGACATTCCACCAATAGACTTCTCGTAGGTCATGGTACATCTTAGTGGCACTTGGGTGGATAGAATACCACGATACATGAGCCTCATGCAACATCCGTTCTCTCAAGTCATCAACACCCGAAACACACAAATGACCCTAATAAAGAAGTAAACCATCTCCCTCTTGGGAGAAGACCTCCACCTTCTGATATTGAGCTGCTTCTTTCAACTTCACCAAAATAGGATCCTCATCTTGACTAGCCTTGACTTCAGTCACCAAAGAAGATTTTGAACCACTCTGAACAATGACACCACCATCCGTTGAGTCAACAAGCCGAACCCCAAATCGTACAATCTGATGCACATCCTTCACCAACTCCTTCCTTCCATCCTCCACATGAGAAACACTCTCCATGGATAGCCTGCTAAGAGTATCCGCCACTACATTGGCCTTGCCTGGATAATAAAGGACACTCATGGCATAGTCCTTGAGTAGCTCTAACTATCATCTTTGTCGCAAATTCAAATCCTTCTGGGTGAACACATACTGTAGGCTCTTGTCGTTTGTAAACACATCCACAAGAACCCTATACAAATAGTGCCTCCAAATCATCAATACAAACACCACCGCTACTAATTCCAGATCATGCGTCGGGTAATTCTTCTTATGAGTCTTAAGTTGTTTAGAGGCATACACAATGACCTTACCATGCTGCATCTACACACATCTAAAACCAACCCTAGAGGCATCACAATATATATTGAATCCATTTGTACCCTTATGTAGGGTCAATACTAGTGCTAAAGTTAGTCGAGTATTTAACTCCTGAACACTCTTCTCACAGGCATCTGACCATTGAAATTTGACTTTCTTCTGGGTCAACTTAGTCAACGATACTGCAATGGATGAAAATCCTTCAACAAACCTCATGCAATAGCTATCTAGCTAAACCTAAGAAACTCTTGAGATCCGAAGGAATAACTGGCTAGGAAAATTCTTCACAATATCTATCTTTTGAGAGTTCATCTGCACACCCTAACTTGACACCACGTGGTCCAAAAATGCTACTGAGTCCAACCAAAACTCAAACTTGCTGAATTTAGTGAACAACTGCCAATCCTTGAGGGTCTGTAGTACAATCCTCAAATGAGCAGCATGCTCCTCCTCGCTCCGTGAATATATGAGGATGTCGTCTTTGAAGACAATCACGAACATGTATAGATATGGTTTGAATACCCTGATCATTATATCCATGAAAGCTGTAGGAGTATTTGTCAGTACAAATGACATAACTATAAACTCATAGTTACCATACCGAGTCCTGAAAGTTGTCTTCGGAATGTCACTCCCCCTAACTCAAAGCTGATGATACCCGGATCTTAGGTCTATCTTTGAGAAGCACTTAGCACCCTGAAGTTGGTCAAAGAAGTTATTAATTCTAGGGAGGGGATATGTCTTCTTAATGGTGACCTTGTTCAATTGTCATTAGTTAATGCACATACGGAGAGACCTATCCTTCTTTCGAACAAAGAGAACTGGTGCACCCCACAGGGACTTGCTAGGTCTGATGAATCCCTAATCTAGAAGATCCTTCATTTCTCCTTCAACTCCTTTAGCTCAACTGGAGCCATTTTGTGTGGTGGAATAGATATGGGTTGTGTATCGGGAAGAAGGTCGATACCAAAGTCAATCTCCCGCTTGGGAGGAACTCCTGATAAATCATTAGGGAACACCTCTTGATATTTACATACTATAGGGACAGACTGAAGAGTCAGTGTCTCGGATGTACCATCCTTAACACAAACTAGATGGTACACACAACCCTTGAAAATAATCTTTCTGACCTTAAGGTAGGAAACAAAATGACCTACAGGCACACCTGAACTAACCTTCCATTCTAGGGCTGGCTCACCCCCAAAGCAAAACTCTATCATACAAGTTCTACAACTCACTGAGGCATAACATGCATGCAACTAATCGATATCAAAGATAACATCAAAATCAGTCATGTCTAACTTTACTATATCGATTGAGGTGACTTTTTGTAGGACTGTAACAGGGAAATTTTTTGTATACCCGTCAAGCTATAACTGATTCACCCACTGGAGTAGAGACTGAAAAAGGTTCTGATAGGATTTCGGGACTAATTCTAAAACTAATAGCAACATAGGACGTCACAAAATATAAAGTAGCCCCTAGATCTAATAATGCATATACATCAAGATGGAATACTCGTAACATACCAGTGACCATATCTGGAGAGACCTCCTGCTTCTGATGGGATGAGAGAGCATAAAACTTGTTCTGATGCTAACCACCACCTGTATTGAGAAGGATGTGCTGCTGGAGCTATTGTTGAACTGGTAAACTGGGCATGACCTCTGCTATCGCCCTGCGTAGAAAAAGGACACTCCCAGCGCATGTTCCCGGGTTTCCACCCAAAGTAAATATCTGATTCGACTACGCACTCTCCTCTATGGTTCTTACCCCTTTTTTCGTAGACAGGAAAGGTCTGATCTACTAGAATATCACTCTATCTCCTCAAACCTGATGCCCTGCTCCTCCGATCACCCCGAAGTCTAGATGTAACACTGACTAATGATGGCGCTGGGGCCAATGAACTCTAATGGGACTGCTGATGATGTCCTCAATTGGGCCTCTGCTATAAAAACCCAAAACTACCTATCCTGGCCCTCTTGGCCTCTCCCTCCCTTTCCTTCATCTGATCCGCTTTTATCTATTGGGCGTATACGACCAATCGAGAGAATTCTAGGTCACTATTCAGAATTGCAATCCTACACTCCTTGATCCATGAATCTAACACCCCATACAAAAACCTCTTCATACAAGTGCTCTGATCTAAAACCAGATCCAGCGCATACTTGGACTGCCGGGTGAACTCCAAAGCATACTCTTGGACAGTCATATCATTTTGCCTCAAGTTGACGAACTCTGCCGCATTTGTCTCCCTCAAATCCCTAGGGAAGAATCTATCTACGAAGGCTTTCATGAACTCCTCCAAGCTCACGGGAACTGCGCCCACTACCCTACCTTCCCTTCACTAACGGTACCAAATATAAGAAACCCCTTTTAGCTGATAGGAGGCTAATTCTGCGCTCTCTTCTCCTATTACCCCCATAATCTGGGTGATGTTCTATATCTCTTCCAAAAACTCATATGGGTCCTCATCCACTCTTAACCAAGGAACTCAGGAGGATTCATCTTGAGGAAATCCCCAACTCGAGCCGCCGCTGCATTCCCATGCTGAGGGATATAGGCAATCACCTGTTGGTTGACCTAAGCGATCAAGGCCTAAGCCAACAACTGAAAAGTTACCCTAAACTCGGCATGAGAGACCTGCTAGGGCAAAGGACATGCTGGTGCTGGCGGGGCTTGTTGGTTCCTATCTCCATTTCCATCTTCATAGACAATTCCATTCCCATTTCTTCTTCCATTCATATGGCATGGAGGCATGATTCTGAAAATGTGTATAGCATGAGTTAGAAGAATAGAGAGATACTTCATTGAACGACATAGATTATGAAAGAAGGGAAATTTCCTAAAAACATTTTGTAGCCTCTTCATCATAAGTGTGGCGCGCTTCACACTCATGAAAAAGATTCTACTTAACGCGGCTTTGAAAAATCCTAGGACACTTCAAAATCTAATGCTCGATACTAAGTTTATCATGCCCCAAATAGAGGTCCGAACTGAGACATGGAACTTAGAACCACAAATGGCCCAAGTCAACCCATGACATGAACATAGAGGCTAAAGAGAATAAATTAACAAAAACTGATAAACTAAATATGAATAAGGGGAATTATACACACATAATAATCATAAACCGAGTCAACACTAAAAAAGGTGAGATTCTATATATTGTCTAAAAAGCCTCTAACATAACTGAAGAGCTGATGGGACAACATCCCCAACTAGCTTGACAAAAGTCTGTAACTAAAATAAGAAAACAACAAACTAAACTGAATGTCCTTGGAAGATGAGGACTCACCAACGCTAATTAAACTGGATTGATATGGAGGCAAGACTAATGACGCATCGCTCTGACCTGTATCATGAAATGATACAGCATAGAGTATGCGATCAGTACTTTTAATGTACTAAGTACGCAAGGTAAGTAAAAATGGACCAACAAATTACATAAGAGTTAATAAGAGTAGGATAGTTCAAAACATGAAGTCATAATCATAACATAAACATGAGGGCTCGAGGTTTTCAAAACTATTCATAGACTAGTCATAATCATAATCATAAGAGGAACCTTGTAAATCATAACTTGAGCCGAAGTATTGTAAAAATGAAAATGCATAAATTATAAGGGAACAATGGGAGGACTTGTCTTAACCGACACCATCATGATAGAGCCTACATGGTGCCCCAGCTATCTCACTCATGTGGGTAGAGCTGTCTCAAGCTTCCCAGGAAAGGGATGAAAATGGTGTGATATCACTAATAGGGACCACATAGGGTTAACCGTGAATATATATACCTATGGTGGCACATAGTTTTGAGACTACGGAGTTTACCTGAATGTCGGACCTACTCAATGCTAGACACTACTCCCAAAAATATGCACATAAGGGCTCACATAATTATCATGAAATCATACATGAAATTCATGGCTAGTTAAGTCATAACATACTTGATCATACTTGAAATACATGATTAGCCGCAAAATAAAGGCCCGTGAGTCGGCCAAAATCATAAACTCATAAATCATGAAGAACATACATACTTGAGAAAATCACCATACTAGAAATTCATAGATTCATGAAGAGTATTTGAAGTAAATCATATCATAAATCATAAATCATAAATTAGGTCTTATGAGAATCAAAATCATAATAGAATCATAAACTTGACATTTCATGAAACTTCGATAATTGTCCATAATTTTCTAAAAACTTTAAACCATGAATTTATAACCAAAATAGGTATAAAATCTTCCCATAGATCATAAAACATGCTTTGAAACATGAAGGGAATGGACCAATAAATAAATTATAGAGAATTTCGTAAAATTAGGATTAAACCCCATAAGATCATAAACTTGATCTAGAACTTAAATTCATGGAATTGAGGAGAAGTTTGAGCATGAGAGTGAAAGGTACTCTCATTCATAGCGCTATATACCTGGGTATACTGAATCTATTCTTATCTTTGAAAGTCCAGAAGATTTGGAGAAGAACTTGAAGGGTTTAAGCTTAATCTTCAATAGAAAACCTCTAAACTTGCATGCATGGGAGGGTAAGGGTTTAGAATAGGTTTAAACCCTTTAAACACCTCTTTCAGAGCTTAAAACTATGTAATTTAGAACCTAGGAGCTTAGAATTTACGAAAAGACTATTAATGAAAATTTTAGAAAATAAGCAACTGCCATTTGTCACGACTCTTACCATAGGTCGTACTATGAAGTGACGACTCATGGTCACCTCCCATTGTCACTATTGTTTGTAGGAATGGTTCCTGAGGATCAAATCACGGGCTCCTACAATGAGTCGTTACATGTCACCATGGGTCGTTAGGCCACCCATCGTCACTGAGCCTCAACTCTCACTTCCTATGAATTTTTCCACGGGTTACAAAGCATGACTCGTGATTTCCTACCACGGGTCGTAACACCACTCATGACAGCACATCCATACACAAAACTTCCAAACCACGACCCTTATCACGACTCGTGTTTCCCATAATAAGTCGTACAGTGATCCGTCCATTCCAACCCTTGCATCCCAATGTCTCACCACGACTCCTGGCCACAAGTCATTCCTATGTACCGTGAATCATGGTGTGACTTGTTTTTTGGGCATCACACTTTAGAATTTGTCCATGACTCCTCCCACGAGTCGTTCTGAGGCAAAAATATATATTTTTCTGCGAAACTCATTTTTAATTCTCTCATCTAGTCTCATAAACTTTCGGGGTATTATATTCTTATATTCCCACTCATTTAGTCCCTAACTAAATCATTTTGAGGATATTCTCAAAGTATTAAGAGGGTTAAAAGGTTCTTTTTCCTTATTCTTCACTTAGATTTCCAAAACACTATAGTAGAATCTAGGGATTTTCTCTCAAGCAAGAGCTAGGCCTCTTTATTAGTTGCAAAGGTTCAGGTTGTCATAAGATATTTCTTTAGGTATATGGGGATTCAACAAGGGAACTCTCTCACCCTTGTTCCCCAAATTCATCTTCATAAAACTTCTCTATTCTAGCCCTGTTAGAGTTATGAGTTAGTGCTCTTTCAGACAAATTATGCATGTTCAGTTAATTCAGTATATTTTTGCAAGTTTCTATAATTCTAGCATGTGATCTTCATATTCTTGATCTGAACTTCATAGTTGACTACTAGCCCTAGTTTTGTATGATTTCTTTTGTGTTGAGCTTTGCATGATTTAAAAGATGGTTTTGAATTGTTATTTTCCAGGGTCTATTATCAGACTATAAATTTTTAGTATGAATGTTTGAAGTTAAAATTAGTATTTTTAGATTATAGGTATACTTATTATTCTTCAAAAATGTCAGCAGATTAGTTTGTCCCTTTATCTGTCTATTATTAGATTTAGTATCTTCAGTTATCAGGTCCCTTAGGCTCTTAGGATACCTTCAGATAAGTTGTTATGTCTTATCCTAAGAACATCAGTCTTGAGCTAATCAGTCTAGTTAGATATAACTAGAATTTCAGTTGGGAGTAGTACTTAGGACCCAGTGGACCGGGGTTCAGTGCACTCGGGTTCCTAGAACTATGTGCCACCATAGGTTATTAGCCCGAATGGGACCTATAAAGTGATCACACAGCTTAGCAACCATATCCTATCAAGGTACAGTGGGCTCTCTTTGATGGGTTGTATACATCGAACTCCACATTTAGCTCACGTGGTTATACGTTGGTTAAGAGTTTCTCCCACAGTACAGTTCAATCTTAGATATTAGAATATGTTTATGACCCTTATATCTTTTTACCAACTTTCAGTACACTCAGATATTAGTTATCTGTAGCATGTATAGTTTCAGTCAGGGTCATTTCATATTATTCAACAAGTTTTTTATAATATTAATTTGGCATGATTATATTCTAAACATTCATGACCTGGCATACTCAGTACATGTAAAGTACTAATTGCATATTTTTATGTGCTATATCATTTTATGATATAGGCTCAGGTACCCAGCCTCAGCAACGTAGTTAGTTCTCCCTACGATTTCCAGTAATTGGCAGTGGTGAATCCTTATCTTTTGAGGGCCGAATATTTGATGCCAGCTATTGATTTTCTAGCTTTTCAGACTGTATTGTTAGTTAGGGGTTTGTGCTAGCAACTCATCTTTTAGTAGAGGCTTTCGAACAAACAATTAGTTAGTGTGTCAGATTGATGTTTAAATTTCAGATTTCATATGTATTTACTTAACTTGGATTATTTGCTACTCAGAACCAGTGTTTCATTATTCTAGTTATGTTTTCGCCCAGTTTATTTACAAACTCAGATCATAGCAGTGTTGTGCCATTCCATGAATTTTCTTGGGGTCACTTGTGATTCTAAGTATCGTGCCGCATCCAGGGTGTAAAGTCGAGTTGTGATAGTCAACAAGTATGTCTGCCTCACTTAAAGTTGACAATGATGATGGCGATGACAATGTGCTATTAAGTTCAAGGTTAGAAGTTCTTAAAACTCGAGAAATAAATAGTGCTAGGAAACACATTACATAAAAAATGTTACTAAATAAGAAACTTCACACAAGGAGTTCATGGAGAAAAAAGTTGGAACAAGCCTCTAAGTCAAACAAAAGAACACGCCAAGAAAATGGAGAAACCCCTGATCAATAACAGTCATAAGAACCTATCCATATAGATAAGAGCAGTGATGAAGCTCACACCCAACCCAAGATGTTCCTGCCACTGATGCACCTTCATCTCCTTAGAATAAAAAATTTCTCACTTCAAAGGTATCTTATTCAGCATCCTCAACTAAAACATCTCCAAAGACTAACATAAATTAGGAAAAAATTCTTAACTCTTGTAAAGGAGATACTTTAGCTCTGAAAAGGTGTTGAAAGGGAGAGTTATCAACAAATCTATTCTCAAAGAACTAGGTTGGCTAAATTAGTTGATAAATTACAATACTAAGGATGAGATAATTTGTTTGTTTTCCCTTTGCCCATAGTGCATGAGTTAGAGGTGGTTGAGTTATATGTGAATATGAAAGTAATATTACAAGGGAAGATCAGTTCAAATGTTCATGGTGTGACAATTATGTTGGATGAAGCAATTTTAAGTGAACTACTCCATTCCCCCTTTGAAGGTTATGCAGATTATGACCTTGAGAAAACAGAGGATTGCACTCTCACCACCAAGTTTACCAAAGGGAGAGTTACCACTGCATTAAGAAGGATGTTGAAATGGGAGATGAAGCTTGATTACAAATTGTTGTTTGAGTTAGTAAATAAGTGCCTACTTCCCAGGACTAAAAGAAGACATGAGGCTTCGTATATAGATCTTGGACTGATGGAAATGTTGGATATTATCACAAGGCTAATCTCCCACAGCTGATTATTCGACACATGGGGAGAGTAATAAACCTAGAAAGAGGTTCACATGGTCTTCCCTATGGATTTATGCTCTCCAAGATATTTGAGGCACATAATATTGCTCTATCTAGTGGTAAGGTGATAACGCTCAAACAACACATCCAACTGAAGTATGAAGCAAACATTGTCAATAAAGAAACCCAACTTAGAGGTTGGGGTCGATCCCACAGGAAATATGAAATATCTAAATTACAGTCGGTAGATGAACTTGTATGGTAATTACTTCACAATGGGGGGAAATTCTAATAAAAATCAATAAGTGAAATAACCAGCAGTCAAGATTATATTTGTGGATCAATAACTAAAGGATAACTAGGGTTTGTGTTACCCATGAGTTCATAACAACTTTGGGTATACACTTGTGATCTTTACCAATACTTACTTATCGAATTGATAACTTAGGTTCATTCAAATGATCGACCAATCCCTATTGAATAGCTATCCTCAATTACTCAACCAAGTCTCATGAGTTTTGCAAATTAACCGTTATTACTAAATTCCAGATATAACTATCCTGCGATCACAACTCAAGTTAATACAATGATCATCAAGATCAAGGATCCATTGTAATTCTCTTTTCCTAATCTCTACCTCTTTGACCAAAGCAAGTAAATAATTCAGGCACTTCCTAACGTTGTACACCGTTAAGAGTCATTAAAGATGAAGAGAATACAATATAAGTAATTAGTATTGGCTTCAGCTTTGTGCAACCCTAGCTTGTTAATCTACCATGGTTCCCACAACCCTAGCTATGGAGGTTTTAGCCTCTCATAGTTGCAAGGTTGTGAGTTGTGTTCATTATTGAAGACATAAAACAATACTTACAAAGATGATTGAGAAACACAGTTCCTTCAATTAAACCATGAAATCTTGAATAACAAGTAGCAAGACCAAGATGAATTCAAGCAAAGGTTGATCACAAGGTTGAACCAACTCAATTCTCTCTTTCAATGATGTAAAATCACTTACTACAATGTTTTCCTACTAGAATTAAGTCTATTCGTCCTCTCTCTTCTATGAAAAATAAAGCATAAAAAGTATTTATAGAGACACAGGAATTCTTTTCTTAAACTAACAGGACTGCTTTCCATATCTGTAGCCAACTTCGACGCGGGTCCACCTACGACTCATAGGGGCTTCTCACGGACCGTGGCATCGACTTGTGGCCTGGAGTGTTGGATGAATTTTGGCTAAGTATTGGGCCAAGGTAAGATTCGTACCTACTTTCTACGACTCATACATTGCACCGTGGCTTGATCCTAGTACTTTTGAACTTTTTCTAAACTTCACCACGAATGTTATGATATGACTCATACCTTCATCTCATGGGTCGTAGGGTACTCTCATACTGAGAATCAGCCTCTTGTGAAATTCTTCTAGATTTCATCACGACTGGCTTACCACGACTCGTATCCACCATGGTACGATCCGTGACAAGTATCATGGGATCAATATTCCAATTTTATCTTTCAGCTTCTTATTAGGACCCTCAGTACGAATCGTAGGTCCATCATACGGATCGTACTGTAGATTGCACTTTTTGCCTTTTTTGCACACTTTTAGCTTCCTTTTGCAATTTATTATTCCAATACTCATTTATCCTGAAATCAAAGGAAAAGTGCCTCATATCCACATAAATACACCTAAGTCCATTCTATTTTCTTATTTTTAAGTATCAATAGTGTTGTAAATCCACAGCACATCATAAGGTTGTCTCTAAAAAAGAAATATTTGATAGAAAAACCTTAGAGGAATATTACTTTTTGCAGACTAGATCAGGTACTAAGGGAAAGAGTCTTGTGACTCACCTACTCTTAGATCTGCAAGACTTGAATGTTTGCATTGTGCATTGGAAAGCAAGAATAACAATCTCAAAGTAGATTTGAAAGCAGCCTAGGATGAAATCTCTAAACTGAAGGAGAAGATGCTTTAGGAGGAACTGGTTTACAATGGCATAATTGACAAGCTCCTCTCCTTAGTTGAGAAGAATACTTCCTCGTCCTCCACTCTTCCTTATCCCACTTCAATTCAGTCATCTCTTTTTACTCTTTTAGTTTCCCAAGTTTTTGGTCTCTCTAATGGTTATCAATATGGTTGTATTTGTTGCAATTTGAATGATATGTTTTATTTTGGACCTCAGGGCTTAAATTTGTGTTACCTAAATTTCTTCTCAAGTTTATGAATTCAAGTTCTAATTTAAGTATATGATCTTATAGGGTTTTAACCCATTTTTTAAACTTCTCTATGATATGTCTATGGGTCAATATTTTTTATGTTTCAAAGCATGTTTAAGATTTATGGGAAGGATTTATTAACTTATCTGGTTCTCCTAATGTGTCAAAATTGTGCAAAATTAGATGGATAATATCATTTATTTGATTAAGAGGTCCCGTAGACGGGTATGTTCTAATTAGTATAGCCCCAATGACCATGAATTAGTAGATTATTGTATGTTGCTTTAGGACATGGTAGGTTCTTTTTCCAAACTTTTCAATGATATCAAAAGGCGTAAATAGTATGTAGGGAATAAATAGATAACGGTGGTCACAAAACTATGTTATATTTATTATCATCAAAAACGAGAAATTTGAGGTACTAGAGTTTGTCCCTTTGATTATTAAGTTATAATCTAAAACTGCTCTTTGAAGCTAGTGCAATTGAGACAAAATCCTATATGATAAGTCGTAGTTTTTACTCCCTTGAGCAAGGAGGTTTTCCACGGTAAATCTGTGTGTTCATCTATTTGTTAACTTCTTAACAAGATAATATACTGAACATGGTTTAGTGGAATAGAATGTTACTAGTGGTAATTATTTCACTTACCTATTTTAAATTATACTTGTATGAACTCAGGTCCTGAAACCTGTCCAAATATGAATTTTCTGCCATCACAAGCAGTTGACATGTGGTCCAAGCATCCTAACTCAAGTCCAACTATTATTCTCTTCAATTTTTTTTAACTCCAATATTTTTGCAGTAAATACACGCTTATATATCAATATACACACTAGCACACAAAAAATTTATCATGGTTCAAGTCTCACCATATGCATTTAATGAGTTTAAATTCAATCTGAATTTATGAAGTGTTCCAGTAGATGCTAACGAGAATAAAGATTCCTTAACATAATTGGTAGATAACAATTTAGAGAGTGAGATCCAAGCCATGGATTTTGTCGTTTGATCATCGATATTTAATTTAGAATCATATATTAAAGGTTACATCCGGCAAGAGTAACTATCTTTTGATTGAATGTGGTAATCATAATTCAACATGAAAGTAACAACATCTTCCATTAACGTTAATCTAATAAGGACATGTCTATTTGAAACAAACCTATTTGACATTCATCCTTGGTGCCACATTGAATAGGATAATCCTTGTAAGTTCTTCAATATCTGGTCATGCATGAAAAGACATACCCTCCATAACATGTTGTAGATTCTCCAATATTTTCATATGTTCCATCCCTGAAGTAGTTAACTTAATAAGAAGTCACCTATGGAGAATAGGTCACTAGCTTCATGGGAATAGGAAAAGTTGAGGCTTCTGCATGCTAGGATTTAGAGAAGATAACTTGAATATATTAACATAGTTTGTGATAGGATTAGGGTTTGTAGGAGTGGCTAGAGATGAGGAATATTAGTTAGCATGCTGACCAACCACCGAAAGAGGTTGGCCAGTGGCCAAAAAGGTCATGAATCCGGCAATGGCTAATATAGATTAGGATTTTGCATAAATACCTAGAGAGAAGAGTGCATCTTGGTAGTTAGCTCTAGGTGAATAATTTATTTAATCTTGACCTTATACATAAAAATACACTAAAAATAGCGTTTAGCGACAAATAACATTCAGCTGCTATTTAACGATGGAATAATTACTTTATCGTGAAACAGACAAATAAAATTCTAATTTATTATATAGCGATGGATTAGCGACGGTCAAGAACCTCAACTTCGCACTTTCTCTTTTGTTTATATTTTTCGCAGGTATTTTCTCTGAAATTTCATTTATTTTCTCTTTTTTGTTGCTATTCTTGTTGGGTTCTTGAGTTCTGTTTGTAATTTTTGTTTATCTAAGTTTTATGTGTGTTTGTAATTGTTAATTTAGAATTTGACAAATTTGATTTAGGGATTTTGTAACTATTTCTTTTGAGAATATATGTTGGTGTGAAATTATTGGGGGGTTGTAATTTTTCAGAGTGTTTTCACATAATATCTCAGTGAAACTGACAGCACTACTCTTTCATATTTGTTTTCTGTATTTTTGAAGTAGCAGTTGTAACACAAAATCCATATGAACATATTATCCCTTTAAACATGATTTACAAAAGATGAAAAAGGAGATTTGGGGCTAAATAGATATAATAACAAATAAGAAATCTTTTTTGTTTTGATTAAAAGAAGAAGAAGTTTTTAACTTGTTATCTCTTTGTTGGTTTTTATATCTATTTAAAAGATGTATAAAACTATAATTTCATTGTAATGTCTAATTTGATTATTGGTTATATCAACAAGTGATAGGATCATTGACTCAAACTGGTCTTACATGAGAATGGTCTGTGGTGGCAACAATGTAAATGGTAAAAGTGGTCTGTGGTGGCAACTAAAGTCCAACAATTTTGGCAGAAATGTAAATGTACCTATGAGCTAATTTTAGTTTTCTGAATCTTGTAATTAGCTATTACCCTTCAAGAGAAATGGCAGAATCCGTCTTGTTTACTTAATTTTTCTTTCATGTTTTTTGAAAGTTGACCAAAGCGATCATTATGCAATTACTGCTCGAAATATTTGAACTTCTTTTTTAAAAAGTTACCAAATTCTCAAGATTAGGTGCTAACATGAGATTTATGTGATATAAAGTAAATTTTGAAATACTTTAAGGACTCAAACTGTTTTTCTTTACACAAAATATAGAATTCTTTCGCATGAGATCTGGAACTATACTCACTCTTATCCTCTCTTTTCTTGCATGTCTCACTTGCAATGTTATGGACAGCAGTGACAACTAGTACAAGCAGTAGTAATAGTAACACTTTAAGGAACATGCGCGCATGTATATTTATATGTCAAAACATTGAACATTTAATAAAGAAGCTTTTATTATACCAAATTTATTTAAAACTACCAAATATTATAAAGAATTTTATTTATAAAACTAGAATATAAATGTTATTACTTTACAAATAGAATATAAACGTTATTACTTTTACAAACATATTTCAAAGTCATTCTATTGGGACTCTTCCATTGATGATAAAGCAGTGAGGAAACAATGTGATATTAAGGCAACAAAAATGTATAAGGAGTTCATTTTCAAAAATTTTTAAAAAAATTCAGCCAGGATTTGCAACTGATAATGTGTGGAAAAGTTGGCTGCGACTTTGGCAAGATTCTACTTGTGTTAGTAAGTCAAATATAAATGCAATGAGTCGTTGTGGAAGGAGAGAAATCAATAGTCGGACTCACATGGGTGGCTCTATCTCCATTGGGGAGCATCGCAAGAGAATTGTAAGTATATATTTCATGCACATATTTTTAATTTGTGTACTTGCTTTTGGACAAGAATTATATCTACTTTCCTTGGACAAGTATATTAATTTATAAATAAGATTATAAATTATTTATATGCATTTTCAATTTAAAAAGTGTGTGTATGGTGTATCATGTATGGAGTATATCCGTCCCTATTGTGATGGCTTGGGAGGAACAGAGAGCATAAAAGAAAAGCTGTGAAATTCGAGGCACTATCCTTCTATTCCAAATAAGAGGTTGTCCTTCGGTGATGTTAGTTTCATAGTGCAAATTTGGTAGGAAGTTACATTTTGAGGAACTTATATTTTTCATTTCATTCAAGGATTTTTTTGGCTGAAATTTAGCTTATTTTGCTTAAAAGTAGCACTGCTCAACCTCTTCTTCTCTTTATTTTACTTTTAATTACTTCATGAGCATTATGTCATAATTTTTTGAAAGTCCAAGTGTGATCTTATAAACCTTGATGTTATTAATTTGTCCAATTGAATAAGATTGGTAGGTCTTCCACATGATTTTAATCAATAACCCTAGCTTCTCTTGAGATTCTTTTTGCGAGTTTATATGGGACCTTTATATTCACTAGTTATCATAACTATTATATTTACCTTTGAGATTGAGGCTTTCCTGTTCTTTATTTTTCATTATCAGTTCTATCAAAGCTACAGTTCAACTGTGACCAATCTAATTACCTATAGATTTTGTGTCTATTAGCTTTGGTTAGTTATAAAGATGTGCCTGTCTTCTCTATCAGACTTCCCTTGATGTAAGTTGTTTTACCAAGATCAGACGTTTCCAAGTATGTTCTTCGTAGTAATAATACCCCGAAAATGTCTAAGACTAGACTTGAAACTTGGAATGTGATCAACAGAAAAGTGGGAAGAATTACCTCAGAATGACTCGTGGTACGAATCGTGGGGAGGAGTAACAAATCGCAGGATCGCTCATGGTTATCATTCTGCTGAAGAAAGGTTGATAGCAATGAGTCTAGTAACAACTCGTGGGTCCTAGTAATGGGTCGTAGATTGGAGTCGTTGTTTGGCTCTGGACTGTCAGGATGGAAGGAACAAGTCGTGACACTATTTGTTGTGAGGAACCACGGATAGTAGTAAGGACTCATTGGTTGAATCTAAGGTGGAAGAGTTGGAAGCTATGGGTCAAGGTACGACTCGTTGTGAGGAATAACGAGCTGTTACTCACACACGTAGAAAGGAGCAGGAAATTTTCCCAGTCGTGGTAAATGATGAGTCCAACGACTCGTGGGATGGTGGTACGAGTCCTTATGTGACCCGTGGAATATTCTAGAAACTCAAGGATGAAGCAGTGGCAACAACGGAAGGAACCCATGAGTCGTGGTATCAGGGGTGCTTCGACAGTGAGCAGTTCTTTTCGCGAATTTAATAAGGGAATTTTCGTAATTTTTAAGTTTGTAAGCCCTAAACTACGTCATTTTAAGCTCAGTTAGGAGGATTTTAAGAGGGTTTAGCCTATTCTAACCTATTTCTTCCCCGTGCATGCAACATTAGAGAATCCCATAGGAGATCAAATCTAAAATTCTTCAAGTTTTTCCCCAAATCTCTTGGGCTTTCAAGGAAGGGTGTAAAATCACTTTACCTAGGTACGTAGGGTCATGAATAAGAGTTTCTCTTCACTCACATGCCAAAAACTCATCTCAAGATCATGAATTCAAGTGTATGATTCTTTGGGGGTCTTAACCCAATTTATGAAATTCTCTATGTTTAATTTATGGGTCAATTACCTTCATATTTCTAATGATGTTTTAAGATTCATGGGCAGGTTTTATACCTATTTTTTCTATTATAATTCATGATTTTAAGTTTTAAGAACATGATGCACAATTATGCAAGTTTCATGAAAAGTTGAGTTTATGATTTATGCTTCATGCTTCCAAGTATAATGAAATTTTAGCATATATGAATGTTTTAAAATTACTCATGAACATATTTATGGTTACTTATGATGTCTATTTCATGAAAATATGATGTTAATATTTGGGCAAGCCCACTCAAGTTAAGCAAGATTTCATGATTTAGCCAAGGCTAATAACTTCAGTTATATCAAGTTTTGGAGTTAAGACACCCCATATGTTGAGATTTAAGTTATGTTTTGATATATGTTTATATGAGCATTATACATGTTTTGAGAGTAATGTCTAGCACCGAGTAGGCTAGGGGTTTAAAGGTTCCTCGGTCTTATAAACTATGTGTCAATGTAGGTATACTTTGGGTCCTCTCAAGAGAGCGTTTCTCCGGCCTAAGGGCATACCGTGATATCACACCTTACTTAATCCTTCGCCCTAACAAGGCTTAGGATGGCTCTCCTCCACGTGGGCAAGACATGGGATTATCATGAGCTCATACATGGTGGTTGTCAGTTAAGATGAGTCTCCCATTGTTCCTCATGATTTCAGTAATGCATGTATCTATGAGATATTATATCATGTTTTCAGCAGGTTTGATCCAAGGATCAGTTTACGCTATGATTTCATATATGGCAAGCCATATGCAGTTATTTCAGTTTATGTTTACTCATGTTTTCAAATATCAGCATACAGTCTTTACTCTCAGAATCTTATGATGTTATGATTTAAAATATGCATGATTTCAGTTTTATTTACTTAGACTATTTTACATACCTTTCATACTCAGTACATTCCAAGTACTAACCGCATACTTTATGTTGTATCATTTCATGATACAGGCTCAGATGTTCAGATTCAATCTCGTCGCTAGCCAGTTTCCAGAGGTCAGCCCAGACAATGTGTTGGTGAGTCCTCATCCTTCGAGGACTTTTAGTTAGTTGAGTTGTTGTCATTTTCTGTTTCAGACTACTAGTGAGCTAGTTAGGGGTGTTGTCCCATCAACTCGTCAGTATGATATAGGCTTATCAGACATAATTTGTATATCCAACTTTGGATTCAGTGTTTTTGAGATTTTCGTTGTTTAAATGTTTTACTATTCAGACGCCCGCCGTTTCAGAATTTAGGTTTCCGCTTTATGAATGTTGAGCTTTCATTTTCATGTTAAAGTTATGGGTCGACCTGGAACCATTTATGATTCTAGGTTTCATGTCTAGATCGGGGCCTATGTTCGGGTCGTGACAAACTTGGTATCCAAGAAAAGGTTAAGTGTGTCCTAGGGTGTCTGAAAGCCACGTTAAGTAAAGTCTTTTTCATGGGTGTGAAGCGCGCCACACTTATGACGAAGGGGCTACGAAACATTTTTGGAGATTTCCCTTCTTTCATCTATGTCATGCAATGAAGTATCTATCTATCCTTCTAACTCGTGCTATACGCGTTTGCAGGATCATGCCTCCCCGAGAGTTAATGGAAGGAACGGAAATGGAAATGGCCATAACAATGGTAATGGAGATGGGCATCAGCAAGCCCCACCAGCCTCAGCGGATCATGTGCCTGAGCAGGTCTCTCATGCCAAGTTTAGGGAAGCTTTTCAGATGTTGGCCTAGGCTTTGACCGCTCAGGTCAACCAGCAGGCGTTGGCCCCTATTCCAATGAATGGGAATGCAGCGGAAGCTCAAGTTCGAGATTTCCTCAGGATGAATCCCCCTGAATTACTTGGGTCGAGAATGGATGAGGACCCACATGAGTTCCTGGTGGAGATACAGAAGATCACTCAGATGGTAGAGCAGTGGGCGCAATTACCGTGAGCTAGGTGTTGCAACCCATAAGTTTCCATTATTTAATCGATGCGTGTGTATGTAAATTGAGAGTTTTGAGGTACAGCGCATGCAGGAGAGGGCTCGGGGACAAGAGAGCGAACACGTGATCAGATGAGCAAGAGGCAGAGCTGGAGGCAGGGCGCACCAGGCACCGCACCACGTAGCCCACCCTGCGCTTAGGCTGGCGTACTGTACCCATGGGTTGGCGCAATAGCAGCACCTGCACCCC